>JASPKZ010009254.1:30000-207298 GCA_030220185.1 Diploptera punctata
TCTATATGATCGTTCCAATTTAGTCTTCTATCATTTATCCAAAGGATTATAGGTTCAATTTCACATTCTTTTCTAATAACAGAGCTGCGAATTTTCTCTCTCAGCGATTTTCCTACGATGTTCCTTAAAACTTTCATTTCGGTTGATTCATTGATTTGTTTTGTTTTCTGAGTTTCTGTTCGGCATTCACAACCATATGTTATAGCTGGTCGTATGACAGATTTGTAAATTCTTACTTTTGTATCTATTCTTAAATTTTTATTTTCCCAAACAGTATTGTTTAAACAACCTGATATTTTGTTTGCATTATTTGCTTAATGGAGGATTTCATCTGTTATTCTGTTGCTGCTATTAATTTATACTGCTAAATATTTGAATTTCATGACTTGTTCTATACTTTTCCCGTCTATTTCTAATTTAACTCGTCGTGGGTCCTTGGATATTGCCATTGATTTGGTTTTATTTGCTGAGATTTTCATGTTATATTTTCCTGCAATAATTCTAAATTTGTGCAATAGCATTTGTAATTCATCTTCACTTTGTGCAATTGGAACTGTGTCATCAACATAGTTTATTATCTTCAGCTCTTTGTTACCTATTTTAATTCCTTTTCTAACTTCAACTTTTAGTTCTTTGATGATTTCATCCATTGTTAAATGTGAACAGTATGGGACTTACTGTCCCTTCTATAAGCTCCTTAATTTTTGCGAAAACTTTTGAATCACTCTGTATGATATGGATCGTATGTTTTACTAATCTATTAAAAAAACAAGTTTATATTCATCAAATCTAATGGGATACAACTAAAATATTAATGATGACACATTATTATTGTACAATTCTAGACAAAATTTTTGAAATTATATCCAAGATCTGAACTCTTGTGAGTTTGTATTATTTCGTGACCGTCACAAGTAGCCAATCTATTCGGTGAGAGTTTTTAAACTTACCTCTGCAGTATTTGTAGATTTATTTTTACTTGATCCTCATATAAATTTTTCCAGCAATTTTCTTTTGCCTATAAACTGGGAATGCAAAAAGCTCTAGCTGCTGTTTTCCAAGGGGCGATTTATTTTCAACCCTGAGTTACCAACAAGACTTTTATAAGGCGTGACATCCATTCCATGGTTTATGGCTATCCTTTTATCACATTTCCCTCCACGCTCTCTTCTCAGTTTGCAATTAATGTTTTCGTATAAGGGTTATGATAATGCAGGGATATACAAACTTTCTAAAATGACAATAAATCACAAACACAAAGGGAATTCTCATTGATATCATGTACGGGGTGCCAGACTCAACCCGTTTAGTAACTGTTTTAAGCATAACTATGTATTCACTCTAAGGACCCACGCTCTTTGTTCATAAAATGATGCACCTTTTTGTGCCTGTGTTTCCAACAGAAGGTAATATACAAATATGTCTGAAAAAAGAAAAGATACTTTCAAAGTTGCAAATCTTTGAGTTGTGATGTGGCACATTTGAATTTTTCATAAAAATTGTTATTTTTCCATTATTAGGCTACATATTAGGCCTAGAACTGTTAATATTATTGTTGTTGTTGTTGTTGTTATTATTATAAGAACATTTAAAATAGGTCTTAATATATAAAATAAATTAAAAATACGAATTTTTATTATTTATATTAAATAATAATAATAATAATAATAATAATAATAATAATGATAATCCATAATACAGTGTTCCTCCTTCAACCCAAAGTGATTTGTCGCCAGAGGTTCCTGTCTAAAGCATCGTCTTCCCTCAAATCTCTAGCTTCCATGTTTCTTTTCATTCCATCCATCCATCGTTCTCTAGGCCTGCCTCATCCGCTCCTTCCATTAGCTTTCCAATTAAGGAAATATTCGTTGTAGGTAATTCACCCTGTAAATAGGTAGATAGATAGATTAATAAGTTATCTTTCGAGGATCCTTAAGTGTGCCTACATTTTCAAAATATATCATTATTATTGCTGTAATTCTTATAAACTGATTAACTCTCTGACACTCTCTCAGCGTTATGTTCAATGCCGAGTGGACATAAATTATCCATACATTCCTATCTTGAGATAATGTTCTCCAATCACCCGTGTATAATCTACTTTCCACAAATCATGGTTAATATTGTTCTCCCACTCATTCTTAGTCTATCAACTGGGCGTTTCCCTTCTGAAATTTCCATGACCCTTTTTCATTCCTATTCGTGCCACATCTTCTGCCCATCGCTATCCTTATTATAACTGATTTCTTATAAAGTTCGTTCATCTCACTGTAATATAATCGTCTCCATTCACCTGTCAGTTCGTCTCTCTTTGATCCAATTTTTTTCTTAAGAACTTTAATCTCAAACCTTTGCAATCTTTTCACCTCCCTTAAAATAGGTGCCAATGTAACGCATCCATATAATATCCATCCATCCATAGTAATTCTGCCCGAAGTCAGGTCCTTCACTGCAATCGTAGTATTTTCATGCTATGCTTGCAGCTTTACTAGGGAATTGTAGATGTGGTAGCGAGGAAAAATCCCGATAATAACCTCACCCAGAAAAATCTGCCCCGACCGGGGCTCGAACCCGGGCCAGCTGCATGACAAGGCAGCACGCTACCTCGAGAACACAGCGGTGGACCCATAAAATATAACTTGGAGAATAACCCTTTTATATATTTTCAGTTTAATGGTTTTTGAGAGAAGATGGGACAAGGGTCCTTGCAATGCATAATAGCCCTCCAATAGTATCATTAAATTGTCGTGGTGGAGTAACGTGCTTGCTGAAAGGACCACGGGAACTATGCCGGTGGTAGCATTGTTCTCGAAAGGGTTACACATGCCGGACAGGTAGAATGCGGTAAGGCAAACGAAAAAAGTATCTTGGTCCAAAAAGTAACGATCCTTCACCGTAAAAATGCAACCGTCAATAAACGGGGACATGGGCTTGCTAGGGTAAAATTTTCGGTAAGTAAAATAGTCCACCATTCAGTTCTCTGGCGGGGACTACTTCCGGGAATCCATGCCAAATGCTCAATCACAGGGACTTATTCCTGGGAACATGGGATATAATCACATTACATAGTAGTGGGGCACTAGAAATATTTTCTGTAATCTAGGAAAATGAATTAGAGGGAAAGGTAATATCTACACAGAAATAAATTAATATATCATGCTACAAAATATTTCTAGGCTACATATACAGAGTACCCGTTTATAATGACCACCCGAAATATACTTTTACGTAAGTACAAAATGGAAAACTGTTTTATACGAAAGTTTTCCAACTACGAGGGAGATATTATGATGGTTAGTGAATTTTGTAGCGTTATTTATTGACAAGATTCGAATACTAACTATTTTCTTCATTGACACTACGATTTTTTTGGATGTGATAATTAGATACTCCAATACCTGTTCAAAAATATATCACAATATGCACTCTAATAAATAGTGCCTTATTAATGAAAACATGAAAAGATCGTATATGGGCAGCTCATTAACCTATTCGGTCTCCTGATCATTCCACATTGGACAATACTTTTTTTCTCTTGGGAGTTGATAAAGATATTATCCATCAAGATATTCAGAAAACTCCAGAGAATATGCAGGACAGTATCGTGCACGTTTATTATTCCACTCAACCGGAAACAGTGGAAAAATCAGCCCCCCCCCATACATTCGGCGATTTTACTTGTGTGTCACTGAAAATGGTCACCAGTTTGTGCATTTCATGTGAATGAACTAACTGATCATAATTTATATGGCAGTTGTCTAATATGGCAGAAGTAATAACACTTTACATTTCGTCGAATGTATCTGTAGATTTCCTACCCGTAGAGGCGACTAATATATTGACTTAGGCTTTCACGGCCGAAGTTATTATGATGACCTTGTAGAAGATTTCCGGGCTGTTGGCATTGGTCTCGAAACGTCGGGGAACTACAAGCCTCGAGACAACCCTTGAGGATGCCGGACGCAGTCTCTGGCGAAACGTCGTGGAACTACAAGCCTCAAGAGAACCCTTGAGGATACCGGACGCAGTCTCTGGCGAAAATTCGGGTAACTACAAGCCTCAAGACCACGACCAACAGCTCAAGACAACCCTTGAAGTTGCCGGACGCAGTCTCTGGCGAAACGTCGGGGAACTACAAGCCTCAAGACCACGGCCAACAGCCCGGAAATCTTCTACAAGATCATCATACTTTACATTTCCATTAACATGGTCCAATTTATTAGAATGACACGTTGTGATACATTTCTGAACAAGTCTTGGATTGCTTAATCTACGCATCGAAAACATATACATAGTGCTAGTGAATAAAAAAAGTTCATCGCCATCTTCTTTCACGGATTAGGTATTTCCCTCTTCCGGTCTCACATCTGTTCAGTCCAGCACTTTCTTGGATTTCCTACAGATCTTCGTCCACCAGAATTACACATCAATGCCATCTTTGGTATCCTATCCTCTGTTATTCTTTGCAGATGCTCTATCCAATTGTTCCTTGGTTCTCCTAATTTTTAAATAATTGGTTACACTTTTAGTTCCTCTCTAACATTCTCATTTCCAATATGTTCTTCTCTTTTACAGCCTTTCACAGCCCGTAGGAAACTCATTTCCGCTGCTTGAATTTTACTTTTTTTTTTTTTTTTTCCTTCAGGACCAAGGCCTCACTTCCATACATCGCCACTAGTATTGCCATCGTTGAGTTAAATCTGAGCTGCGTATCCTTTCTCACTTTGTTCCTTAGTGTTCGTCTGATTGTTCCACATATATGTTGAAATTTCTGCATTTTCATATTTATATCTTGTTCTTCTTCATTAGATTCATCACTGCCCAAATACTGGAAGTGTGAAACCTGTTCCAACTGTTCTGTTCCTCTCCAGAATTTATCATTACATAATTTCTAATAACTTTTGTGCCCTTTAATTTCTTCTTTGTTTCTCTGGTCACTGCTATATATATTTTTTGTCTATTTATGAGTTCTGTGATTAAGTTCGTATTCTTTATCCCTTAAACTTCTAGCGTTCCAGGTTCAGATTTTTAATTTATCTTTTCTGCCTAACAAAATCAAGTTAATATTCATATCTTGTAAGTACATAAGTTTACAAGGTTCACATCAGTAATACTTCCCCTTCATTTTTGGATAACTTTAGTAAAAAGCAACTTTTCATCTTGTACTTACATGGAAATCTATTTCGGGTGGTCAAGATAAATGGAACATCTGTATATAGAAGCTGAATAGAAACTAGTGACACTGGATAAAACGTCATGTTTGGTATGTTGAAAGATGTGAAGAGTTAATAAGCTACACGATAAAAATTTGTGAAATGTATTCGCTGAAATGGAAAACAATATCATAAAATTCATACTGTTGTTACTAACGGTCTTTTCAAAATTACCTGAAACATTATCTGACCGTTTAATTCCCTGCTCCAATATCCCTTTTACTTATTTTACCAAAATTACGTGATCGCTTTTCAGTAGACCTATTAAAAATACCTGGTTCATCTTTCGTGTCTTTATGGCACATTCAATTTAGCTGTCAATTACAGCTGTTTTCTTGTTTCATTGCTCTACAGTAAGGTTATATTCTTCTTCTTCTTAAACTTAATTTGTAGGATTTTCATCCTGTTTATTTCCAAAGCCACTCCTCGGAGGAAGACGTATTGGATGTGCATTCACTGTCTATCCATCTCTTGGCTGGTCTTCCTCTTGTTCTTCTCCCGTCCATTGGTCTATGTTCTTTAGCTCTTTTTGCAAGCCGGTTTTCTTCCATTCTTTCTATATGACCCTTCCAATATGTTCGTCTATCTATAATAAATTTGGTTATGTCTTGAATATGGCATTTGTCTCTAATTTCTGTGTTGTGTATCTTATCAAATAATGTTTTCCCCTGAATAGTTCTTAAGATTTTCATATCGCATGTGCTTATTTTATATTCATTTATTGTTTTATTCAATTTATTTGTTATATTTATATATCCCATGCATTCTATGTGGAGACATGAGTGCGTGCTTAATGAGAGTTTCTTCGCCAAGCTAATTTATTTACTCTTATTTCCCTAAAGTTATTAGTGAGTGACACGTAGTCAGCACACCGACTCAATTAGATATCTATTATGAAACTGAGGTATTACTGGATGGGGAAGACCGGATCAATTTTGCTCAGAGGCACTAATTTAGGCTTGAGGGTCTCTAACGAACCCGAACACCTTTAGACTCGAGATCTACGGCTTAAAGTCCCTCGCGGAGGACTTTTCCCTTGGATTTTCCATTCCTAAAAATCTATTTACTTTTGCCGGGTTTGAATCAGCGACCATCCGGAATAGAGGTAAGGAACATAACCACTAGACAACCGTGGTTGATATTTTAAAATGTTGCTCAATATATTTTAATGAATCTTACTTAATTTTCTTCCGTAGATTTAATTTTATTTATTTATGTTCATTTTAGCTTTTCCTTTAGCCGTAACATAGTAGGTTCAGATAAATATGGTACAAGCCGAAAGGTCGAGGATTCGAGTCCCGGTGAGGTCAGGATTTATAAACTGACCCTAATTTTCTGGCTGGACTATGACACTGGGTTTGAATCAGCCTCTAACAGAAAATGAGTACTAGAGGATTCTTATAAGGTTGAAGGCTGCTGTTACGCAAGGCTGACATCAACTGCTAAGTGTCTTAAAAAAGTAGGACCATTAACCTCCTAATTCCCCAAGTGCCTCTCAAGGCCTGCATTTTGATCACTTTACTTTTAATAGGGTATATTGTAATATACTGTGATAAATGTCTAAAGTATATTAAATGTTCATTGCCATATTCATTCAAAATCAATTGCATTTAAATTCAACTGTTTCAATTAACAAAGATGTGTATAATTTATCTACCCTTGCAACGAAATTGGAAATAAATTCAATACTAAATAACAGTAGAATAAATGCATTCAATCTATGTTTCCTAGCAACATATACGGGGTGAATCATAAATATGGCTATACGTTTGATCGCGTTGTGTGATGAAAATATTATCATTACAGGAAATATGAAATTACCGCTGGAAAGACAATTATTCAAATTACGACAATGGAATAAAACAAAACAGTGTAGAACTTACGTCATTAGTCAAAATGGCGTTGAATATGCAACAGCAAATTACAATTGCTACATGGGCAATAACGTATGCTAATGATCGCGAGGCCGCAAGACGGGCAAGACGTGAGTTTAACGTAGCATTGCAGCCGTCGACCGTGGGGAAATGGAGAAAACGACTGCTGGAAACGGGAAGGATGCAGAAAATCAAACCTCCTGGAAGGCCTCGCATTAGCACGGATGCAGAAACAACGAAGAGAATTGTGGAGGCGTTCGACGCTAGCCCACAATCATCACTCATACAAGTGGTCCCGTGAGCTTCATATCATCTCCAAATCGAGTGTGTGTCGTGTTTTGAAGCATAATAAGTACCACCCCTTCAAACCGATTCGTGTCCACGAACTTAATGAAGACGAGCCTGACAGGCGGATGGAAATTTGTGAATTTGTTGTAAGGAAATCAGCAAACGAAGAACATTGGTACAGAAAATTGCACTTTCCTGATGAAGCTGTTTTCCATGTGAACGGACGTGTTAATCGACACAATTTCACTATTATGGTAAAGAGAATCCTAATGTTATTGAAGAGACACGTTTAAGATGCGCAAAGTCACTGTTTGGGCTATGATCGGATGAGAAGGACTGTTAGGAATGAGAATTTTGGATGAGACTGTATGGTGATCGGTATAGTGACATCCTTAGACAAAAGTCCTGCCGGTAATACAAAGTGCTGAACATGAACAATGTTTATTCCAGCAGGATGGTGCGCCTCCTCACTATGCAATTGCTTACTTACTTACTTACTTACTCACTGGCACTATCGAACCCGTAGGTTCATGGCCGCACGGACATAAGCTCTCCATACATCCCTATCCTGAGCTAATGCTTTCCAATCATTCCCTGTATAATCTACTTCCCTCAAATCATAGTTAATATTATTTTCCCACCTCATTCTTGGTCTACCAACTGGGCGTTTTCCTTCTGGCTTTCCCACAAGAAGTTTCCATGCACGTCTTTCATTCCCCATACGCGCAACATGTCCTGCCCATCGCAGTCTACGGGACTTAACTGTTCTTATTATATCTGGCTTCCTATAAAGACCATGTAGTTCATTGTTATGTAGTCTTCTCCATTCACCTGTCTGTTCATCTCTCTTTGGTCCAAAAATTTTCCTAAGAACTTTATTCTCAAATACTCGTAATCTCCTTTCCTCCCTTAAAGTAAGAGTCCATGATTCGCACCCATATAATATAACTGGTAGAATAATAGTTTTATATATTTTCAGCTTAACGTTTTTTGAAAGGAGTTGTGACATCAAAAGTCTCTGCAATGCATAATAGCACGCATTTCCAGAATTGAGCCTATGTTTAATTTCTTTGTGCATCTCATTCCTATTTGTGATTATTGTTCCTAGGTATTTGAATACTATGCAATTGCGGTGAGGGAAATTTTGGATGATCATTTGCAAAACAGGTGGGTGGGAAGAAGGGGCCCCACTGAATGGCCAGCCCGTTCCCCTGACCTCACAGCATGTGACTATTGGTTGTGGAGTTATTGAAGGAAAATGTTTATGCCCGGTAACCTCAAGACGTCAACATGCTGAAATTAGTGATTGAGGAAGAAATTAAAGCTATTCCTCTAAACATGTATCATAACGCAATGAATGACTTCCCAAAGCGTTCCCAATTATGATTGGATGTAAACGGCGAACAGTTTGAAGCAATAAAATGACTTGCTTAGTGTTGTAAGTGATTTTTTTGGTTTTGTTCTCATGTTGTAATTTGAAGGATTCCCTTTCCAATGATAACATCATATTTTTATTGAATAATAATATTTTAGTCACAAAATGCGATCAAACGTATAGCCATATTTCTGAATCACACTGTATATAAGGCCTCAACAAAAGTGGATAAATAAATTTTAATGAACAAAAATTCATTAAATTTCAGTTTCCTCTCAACAAAACTGGATATATACATGTATACAATATAATTAAAGCAGCTCCGTGGCGCAAACTGTTAGACGTTCGCCTATCACCGCTGGGGTCCCAAGATCGAGTTTCGGTCACTCCATGTGGGTTTTATGGTGGACGAAACGGTGCTTGGGCAGGTTGTTCTCGGGGTTTCTACCGTTTTCCCCTGCCACATATTTAATTCCACTATTTGTCCATACACATCTAATCCATTTCGTTTCATTTCGTTCATCCGCCCCTGTGACGTTGTGTCAGGGATGGTCTACAGGCACCCTTGTAGTTTACAGACCTCTATAAATATAGGGGTTTCATCTCATCTCATTCCTCGACCTAACCCTGAGTAGGACACGAGTTAAGAATATATATATATATATATATATATATATATATATACATACATACAATTTAATTAATAAAATAAAAATGTTTTCAATTTCTGTTTGTTCTCAATGAAACTGGATATGTAGTAGTATGCAATTTAATTAACAAAAGAAAGAAGCATTACATTTCTGTTTCCTAGCAACGAAATTGGATAAATACAATTTAATTAGCAAAGATGGATTAAATTTCTGTTCCTCGCAACGAAAATGGAATATAATTCATAAGTAGTTATCGTACTTCATTGCCATTTCATTGCCGTGTTGCTTTCAAACAGATGACTACACAGGTAGTTAGTCCTGCCCCGTGCGCAGTGGCAGAGTCAGTGGCGACTTTGCTGTGCTGCTACAAGTATAGTATGCAGTGAAACCATAATACCGATCACCACGATCTGATGAATGATTACAACATGCCGAAAACAAACACACACAAGATGAATTCACTTGTACATGAGTACGGCCGTGAGTATCTTTGCCTAAAAGAAGATAAAATATTTTGTTGAAGGGGAGAGAAGAATTTTTGCCAAGAGCCATTGCAAATCTAAAACACACATTGTGAATGTAAAACATAAGCTTGACGATGAAATAGTGTCTTCTGCACAAGGAGTTTCAGACACTTGTAATCATCGTGAATTTTACAAGGATATACGCGAAACGATGTTTTCCGCGAATATTCCTTTCAATAAAGTGCAAAATCCAGTTTATAAATGTTTTGAGAAATATACGGGAAGAAAAAATCCTTGTGAAACAACTTTACGCAGGTATTATTTATCTCCTTGTTATGAAGACGTTCTGAAATACATTAGAAATACTGTGGCAGATCATAAAATATGGGTGTCAATTATGAAACCCAGGATGCGTCCGGAAGGTCTGTAGGAAATGTGATAGTGGGGATATTAACACCTGAAAAACCCGGGAACATTTTTTTGTTAACTACCGAGGTCTTAAATAAAGTCAACCATTCTGAAATCGACAACTTTTTGAAAATGCTATGTCTCTTCTATGGCCCAATAAAAAAAAGAGATATTTTTCTATTTGTAACAGACGCAGCCTATTATATATGTTGAAAGTATCTCCCAGAATTAAAGAACGATATCCGAAAATGATACATCTAACTTGCTTGGCCCATGGACTTCACCGAGTAGCCGAAAGAATTAGGTTGCATTTCTCTGATGTGGACATTTTGTATCTAACATGAGAAAATGTTTTTAATTGCCCCTTCTAGGAAACAGAAATTTAAGGAAATTGCACAATAATCCCTTTACCACCTCAATCTGTTTTAACTCGATAGGGTTGGTTTCAGACCACTGCATACCACTTACAGCATTATGAAGTGATTGTTAAAGTAGTTAATACATTTGATGCTGATGAAATTTCGGCGATAAAAATTGTGAAATCTCTGATGTCAGGAAAACTGTATCAAAATTTGCAGGTAATCAACAACGTCTACAAAGAGATTCCTTTAATAATAATAAAAACTGGAATCTTCAAATATAGCATTGATTGATTCTATAAAACTTTTAGAAAATTTATCGCGACATTTTGATGAAATATGAGGTAGATTTGGCATCTGAAATTGCAAAACAGAAATTGCAAAGTGTATTGCTGAAAAACCCTGGGTACTTAGCTATTTGCAATATAAAGGATTTTCTAATGGACAACAAGAACGCATGTACTGTCTCCATGTTAGATACCTGTGATATACCCTACTTTCGTTTTGCATCAGTTACCTCATGTAAAGTAGAAAGGAGTTTTTCTAAATATAAACTTTGCTTGAACAGTCATCGAAGAGGTTTTTCTTTTGAAACTTTAAGGAAATACATTGTTATTCATTGTAACAGCTCTACAGAAGCGAAACGAGTTTAACTAAAAGGGTTTTAAAAATATGATGTACAGTGCACATAATTTTTTGTGTTACCTCTTTATTTTTCAAACAGTGCGAAGAAAATAATTGTACAGAAATACTGAACTTGTTATTATTGTAATACTGTATGCAGCATTGTATTTATAGATGCACGAAGATAATTAATGTACGGAAATTAAACATTTGTTTAACTTTTGTTGTACTGTAGCGTTTACTTAAAAAGTTAAAAAATATTTTACGCAACAAAATAAACTTCTAATCCACAATTAGCTACTCATTTCTTTACCCACCTACAGTGGAGGAAATTGGTATAAAGTCACTAACTTTTAGTAGTAAAACAACCTGAAATATTTATGCAAATACCGTATGTGTGTCATAGATTATATATAATTATCTTGGACATAATTTCATACAGGTCTCGTCATTTTGTATTTATTATATATGTAAATAATACGTAAAATCTAAGAAAATGCTGTCCTAGAGGGTGGAAATCGGTATAAAGGCAGGTCAACTTCTGGCTCTTACAGATACATAAATGTAAACAAAACACTATAATTACATGGCGTGTCTGTGAGCATCGTTCATCAGTTACAAGTCAGTAGTACGTACAATGCCACGTGGAAAGCCTCTATCAAATGAAGAGAAATCAAGTGTTAGTGCCTTCAAGGAGATAGGCCTTTCCAATAGACAAATACCTACGAAATTGGGGCTTCCAGATGTGTCATTGATAATTTTGTCAAACTGGGCTCACAATATGGAAAAAAACGGGAAATATGGACGGACAAGAAAATTGTCTGAGCGCACTAAACATCTCATTTTACGTAAAGCAAAGTGTAAGAGTATGTTTTCTTCTCAAATCCAGGCTGATTTGAAGTTGCCAGTAACAGCCAGACGAGTAAGACAACTTCTGTCAGAAGACAAGAACCTAAAATTTAAAAAAAAGCACCTCTGAACGATGCACATAAGAAAGTTAGAATGACTTTTGCTGAAGAACACATGTCCTGGAACTCAGAATGGAATAAAGTAATGTTCAGTGATGAGAAGAAGTTTAATCTGGACGGGCCTGATGGCCTTCAGTATTACTGGAACGACCTCCGTACTGAAGAGCAAGTTAGAATAAGTAGAAACTTCAGTGGTGGAGGCGTTATGATTTGGGCAGCATTCTGCTTTAAAGGAAGATCAAAAATAGCATGGATACGTATCAAGATGAATTCTGACTCCTACACTGAGGAGCTTCTGGAGTCCTAATTGATACGAATGTATGAGGAATTTGGCGACGATCTAATTTTTCAGCCAGATAAAGCTACCATTCACGTGTCTGCCAAATCAAAGGAGTGGTTCAGGAAGAAAGAAATACCACTTTTGACGTGGCCATTCAGAAGTCCTGATTTAAATCCGATTGAGAACTTATGGGGGATCATGGCAAGGCGTGTGTATCGCAATGGACGGCAGTTTGGGACAGTGACTGTGCGGAAAAATGTTATTCAGGAAGAGTGGGCTTCAATCTCAGTGGAAGAAATAAACACCCTCATCAAGTCAATGCCAAAGAGAATCTTCCAAGTTATTAACAACAATGGAGGTTTAACTAAATTTTAGAACTTTGTTGTAAACTTTGCGCTCAGTCTTTTAGGTTTAATCTGTGAAATACACAAAGTGCCTTTGTACTAATTTCCACCCATATGTGAGAGTGGTTTCAGTTTTCATGTACTTTTTTGCACGGAAATGGATAATTAATTTTGACATTATTTGTGTGTGTTTTATACTCAATCACCTCCTAAGTTAATATAGCAAAATGCCAAAGAAAGAGCAAATAAACTTGTGTTAACACTTTTAACAAGTGCCTTTATACCAGTTTCCTCCACTGTATACCTCCTGTAAACAGTGCAGCACAAATGCCATGCTAGTCAGACTGCACTCCCTACCTCTCTCTCATCAGGCAATATTATGTATAGTAAGAGTGCACATAATCTAACTTCGTGTCCGAGCCCTATTAATAAGTAATAAGCGAATCTTCAATATGTGTCAGATACGAACTCATATTCATTGAGATTCACGTTTCACAATTGAATAATTAATATTTACAATCGACGTATAGTCAACGTACATAAACATGTGTTATATTTTCACTAGTTGCGTGGGTACACGTAGAATTTCTTCAGTTTAATTTTACAAGAGTTTTCACAGAAAATCCGAATCTTCTATATTTCGTGCACAGTTATTCACTTTACAAGTATATATGATTTATATTCTTTGGGCCCTATATAAACACAATTTATCTCAGTATTTTCTTCGCAATATCATAAATCCTAACTTACAACGCTTTCTTCGCTATTCAGATTATCTTCACTATTAAATGCGAAGATCGGAAATATCTATCTGTAAGTCAGTCTTCCCCTCTCGAATGGAAATTTCGAGAAGCCGATTCCTTCTAAAAAAAATACATGCACAGACGGATTTGGAAAACCATCTTTCTAGGAAGCACAACTGGAGAGGTTGCTTCCTAGTTGCACACGAATACAAATTCCTATTGCCTTATAAAGCAAGATCCTAGTCCTGTGCCCAGCGCGAAATTCCAATGGCGATAATTTGTGCAAAGTGTCATCTGTGCGTCACAATATCATGTATTTCGATTCATTGATATCCATACCATAGTAAAACGTTTCTTCATTTTTTCTCAACTAAATATAGGTTCTATTGGCATTACTTTAAAAAAAAGAATGAACAAAACTTAAATTATTTAATTTAATGACGCTCCTTAACAAATAAGATAATTGACATCATAATTCAAATAGAAGGCGCGAAAGTGCTGAAAAAATTATACAGATGTATCTTTCTTCAGACTTGAGATTCCTTTAACTAACTAACTCATTGGCACTATCGAACCCTTAAGTTTATAGTCGCGCGGACATAAGATCTCCATACATCCCTATTCTGCGATAATGTTTTCCAATATCCCTTGTATAATCTACCTTCCTCAAATCCTGGTTTTGACCTCATTTTTGGTCTACCAACTGAGCGCTTTTCTTCTGGTTGTCTTACAGTAAGCTTCAATGCAACTCTATCATTTCTCACTCATGCCACGTGTCCTGCCCGTTGCAGTCTACGAGATATAACTGTTCCCATTATATCTGTCTTCCCAAAAAATACCATGTAGCCTACAGTTATGCAGTCTTCTTCATTCGCCTGTCTGTCCATTTCTCCTTAGTCCAAATATTTTCCTAAGAACTTTATTCTCAAACACTCGCAATCCTCTCTTCTCCCTTAAAGTAAGAGTCCATGTTTCGCATCCATGTAATATAGCTGTGGAATAACAATTTTATATATTCTCAGTTTAACATTTTTTGAAAGGATTCTGGACGACAAACGTTCTGTAATGCATATCCCCAGAAATGAGCCTGTGTTTAATTTCTTGGTGCAACTCATTCATATTTGCAATTAATGTTCTTAGGTATTTGAATTCAGCCATTTCTTCAAAATTTCCCTTATTTTTCATTAACTGTACATTTCCATTACATAATGTATTTCTATGTGTGAGCATATATATACACTGCTCAAAACAATTAGAGGAACACTTGTAATAAATTGAATAAGTAATTATTTTTTAAAGCTGTGATGCTGAAAGTTGGACAATATGTAAGTTGAATTATTAATTTTATCATTGGATACAAATTTTAAAGATCCATAGCCTAAATACAGATAAATTACCTCAAATAACAAATATAGAGATTTTTTTTTATTTTGGAAGGCACTGGCCACTTCTAATTGATAAGCTTCCTGATGTTGCTATAGTGACGAACGTTGATTATTGCCTTGTTTATTGAAGTCTCTGATAAAATGAGGCATTTAAATGAGTTTGAAGTGTATCATGCTCTACATCTTTTACGACAACGTCAATCTCTGCGACAAGTGGCTAGAGAGCTTGGGGTTTCTCCTTCCGTGGTGTCCAGGTTACGCAACAGGCACAGAGAGACAGGTCAGTATTGTAGAAGACGTGGCCAGGGCCGTAAATTTAAAACAAGCCCCCAGGATGACAGATACGCTGTTCTTTCTGCTCTTCGACAGCGTACAAAAAGTGCAAAAGACCTGCAGAATGACCTTCATATGGCTTCTGGAATCCGGGTTTCAGACCAAACCATAAGGAACAGATTAAGTAAAGAGAATATTCGTCCAAAATGGCCCGTTAAAAAAACACGCTTAACAAATGCTGAAAACCATGGTGATTGGAACCTGAACCAGTGGGAGTCTGTGCTCTTCTCGGACGAATCCAGGTATCGTCTTACTCGTTGTGATGGTCGATTGAGGGTGTGGGGACAGCCAGGAGAAAGATTTTCTGCAGAAACTGTACAGGAAATTGATAGATTCGGAGGAGGTTCCATAATGGTGTGGGCCGGAGTTATGTACAAAAATCGTACGGACCTCGTACTTGTTCCCCAGAGACTGAATGCTGTCCGGTATATCGAGCACGTCCTGGAAGAGCATGTAGTACCTGCTGCCATTGGAGTAGGCCCTGGATTTCTGTTTATGCAGAATAATGCCAGGGCACATTCTGCGGCTGTCGCCAGGGATTTCCTGAGGAGGAATGAAATTGAGGTAATGGAGTGGCCAGCGGTCAGCCCAGACCTCAACCCTATTGAACACTTGTGGGATCTTCTAGACAGGAAGGTCAGGAACCGACATCAAGCTCCACAAACTCTGCAGCAAACTTGGAGATGCTCTGAATGAGGAATGGGAGAATATCCCGCAAGAGGAAATCCAGAATCTTATTGGGAGCATGCCACGAAGGTGCCAAAGTGTCATCGAATTTCGTGGAGGCCATACACGATACTAACTCTATATAACGAGTGTTTAACTTTGAAAAATAAGCACAAGATTCAATTGCTTACATAGCGGAAATATTTGAAAAGTTAATTGTCAGCATTATTCATTTGTTTTTACTGACATGAGCAATAAATAAATAAATAAATACATAAATAGCCACAAATAATGTACTTTGTAATTTCATGTTTGTACCTTTATCCAATGAAAAAAATATGTGCATACTTCATAGTGTTCCTCTAATTGTTTTGAGCAGTGTAGTTTTAGTGATATTTACTTCCAGTCACAATTTTTTAGTGTTATTCAATAGAATGTGTGTATTGGCCCATTGTATCTTCTCGCCATCGCCTAATAACGCTACATCATCAGCATAAACTAACAGCTTATTTATACCATTGAGTTGTAGGCTTTCTTCATCCTCTAAAGATTTGATGGCATGCTCTAGTACAATATTGAATATTACAGGAGTTAGCGCATAACCATGAAGAGGTGTTTTTGATAAACAGGCGAATAGACCTTTGCCTAATTCCTTAAAATAATTCACCAAATCAGGAAATAGAAGTTGTCAGTAGCTATTCATTCTCACATAATGAAAATAAATATTACTACTCCAATGAAAGAAATTATTGACCCAATAGATGAAACTACATCTCACGCTCTGATTTAACCCATTGTGAATTTCAAAAATATCCGCAAACTGTATACCTACACGCACCCTACTCTTTCTGGCATTTAGATACATTAGAATAAGTCTACCTTTTTAAGAAAACCAATTATCAACAGGATACTAATTAATATTTCCCTCATAATTGATTCATATACCGTTTTTCGAGTCTACATATAGTTGATGCACAATGCCATTACATTCCCATTTATTTTCTAAAATCTGTCTTGTACAAAAAAAACTGATCTGTTGAGAACCTGTATCATCTAAATCCATATTGATGATGTCATTGAGATTTTTTATTTGCAATATACGCAGAAACCATCACGTTAGATTCCTTCAGAGGTGACAAGTATTTAGGATTTTTATGCCATTATGTATCCATCGACCACAGACCTACTTGAACACAAGAACTGTAATTACTGATCCACCAAATCCGACAAAAAAAATATTGTTTTAACACAAAATTTGATTAGTGTTATAAAGAGTCAGACCAATAGCAATGAAGATACATCATCATTAAACACGTTATACAGTTTTGAGGTTCGATCCGTGGATCACTGAATAAATCGACTCGCTCGTAATAATTTAATGCGAGCCTGTACTGATGTTATTACGTACACATCTGTTAATAATGCTCTGGTAATTTTATACCATGTATAGAATGGTGTCTGACTATAATTCTATCTTTTTAAAAATCATGTAGAATCATATGTTACATATCCTAATTGTAATTTTATTATTTTGTAATTGATAATTTGAATTGTTGTTTTAAGTGTATTCCAATTGAGCTTGTGCTCATAAAAATGTTTTTTTTTCAACTTTCAATGATCCAACTTAATAGACACAAAAGATTACTATGAATATACACACACATGTACTTAGATGGCTCTCAATTCTAGCGGTCGCAATATTTTTTTTACGGCCAAACTCGGCATATCAATCTAATAAGAAAGTAAGGTCGAGTTTATTATCTTGTAATATCAGATCATTTTGAGTGTGGATTGATTGGAGATTTAAATACAAAATACTCTCGGATTACCGCAAATTTGTTTTTTTTTTCGCATCGAAACTCAGTATATGCCATAAAAAGAAAATTAAAACGGCATTTTGCGAAAATCAGCGAAATCGAGTCATTACGAATTGTTGCCAACCAGAAAAATGAAAATTTAATCAAGAAATTTTCAACAATCCACCGCCCCCAAATTTGTTTTCTCCCAACGAAATATAATCTATACGATTTAGTCATCAAATCAAAGATTTTCTAGTAAACCAGCAAAATTTGAGAATTAGAAGTGCTGGTTTAACTGGAATCCAAAATTTGAAAAATGCTCTAGAGAAGGCAAGTGTAACTAAATTAGTAAGGTTCAAATTCTTCCCTGTAGGGGGAGAGCACCTAAATCCCTGTTAAGGGAAACATGAGCTTACAAGAATACAAGAAGATTAACGTTTAAACAATATTGTTAAGCACCTGATGAAAAATACATGTTGTGATGTAGGCCGGGACAGCAACTTATGGTACAGGTCCACTTCATGTTCAGAGAGTTCATGCAGAATGTATTGAGTATGGCACAGCAAAGAATTACAGTAAGTGTGTGATTTTTTTATATCAGAGACAGACACTTTTACAATTTTGAGTTTTTCAACATTTCTGTTGCTTTTAATAAGGCAATCGAATTACCTCAGTGTCGGGGAACTCCAATCAAACCCATGTAATAGAATAACTTTCTTCTTCATCATAGTTGATAGATATTTGTATTTTTATGTAGAGGAAGTTCGGGTAATGTGATCCCTTCGGTTGAGTGGACCCTGTCAATACCTTTTTAATTGGTGCTGCCATGGAACAGAAAATATTTTAATTTATTCCCCTCATCAAAGTTTACGTGTTCAAGGCCAGTTTCTTTTACTCTTTGTGCGATGAAGGGTTTATTTGTGATATTTATGAAAACGACTAATTAAAAGATTTTCAAGCTAAGAATTAATTCTTAATTTCTGCTATTGAATATTACAAATGTTCAAAAATCTCCTAAATATATTATATTATGTAGATGCTGTATTAATATACTGACGGGTTTAGTTTGATATTATCTGACATGACTGTTCTATAAAATCACTAAAAATAACAAAGGAATTCGGTTAATGTAGATCCTTCACGAGGCAGTTAAAATTGACCAGGGTCCATTTTACACGAATACATATATTTTATTAATAAGGGTGCTATATGTAAAAGCCATACACTTGATTAATTTGATTTAATATCCTTGTAATTTTACCTAAACACAAAGACATTCGCTGTCTGCACATGAATCACGTGTAATGTTATAATAAACGATAATTTTTCAAAACACTAAATAAATATCAACGCTTTTTAATTACGTTCAGTCATAAATACTTTCAGATTAATTTGTGCCTGTCTGAATAAATTAATAGAGTAAATAAACTTAAAATATTCTAAAGGCTAGGATGGACCCTGGGGTCCACTTTACCGGAATATGGAGGTTAAAGTGGACCTTTCTTGTAATGTAAAATAGTTTATAAATTATGAAGATGTTTCCATATTTGAATAAAATAACAATGCTATTTCATAGTTATAACACTAATGATAATCAGTGCAATTGAACAAAATTCAAATCCCTTAATTAAAGGAAGAAAAAAACAACAAATTCAAAAAAAGGGTTCCGTTATCCGAAGTTTCTCTATACATAATAATGCAATAGAACAGTAAAGAATTCTTAATTTTTTTCAATTATTTTTTCGAATATTATTACAGTTAATCGATTAAGTGGTTGATATTCCCCTAATACACTCTACTCTATACTAGCAGAATTAATTTTGACTTAATAGAAAATAAGATTACAACAGAACTTGAAAATTAACCAATTTTGGATAAACAGAATACGCAGAAGCAACGCGTGAAATTAAGGCAGGAGAAAGTAATGATTTGAGATCCAAATAAATATTGAGGAACCGGACAGCTCTGTAGTATAGATTAGAACTTGAATACAATTTTAATGGGGTATTTTTGTGGCACTCGTTTCAGGTATGAACTAGGTTTTTCCCCCACGAGCCCATGGGACAAGGAATTTTAATGAACGGAATTATTATGCATAAAAAGGGAATAAAAATACCTCACTTCATATAACGCTCTGTCCCTTGAGTTTCTATTACCCCTAGATATGGTAAAACGACATATGTCCTATAAATATTGTGTATTAGGAGTTACTAACATACACACGGCAAAAATTCATTGTTGCATCAAAAACATACATTCAATTCCCTGAAGAGATTTACATTTTTAAAAATTCTCATTTCTGTTTTACGTGTTAATTTTTCGGGCACCAATATTTGCATAAAGAAATTGAACTTATAGTCAAATATTGGTTTGAGAAAGAAGCCAGATTTTGAGAAAATGTAATTCCGATTCCAACAGCTGAAGAATTGTATTGCGTTTAGGTAAGAAATATTCCGATTGAATATCCATCCATAGTAATTCTGACCGAGGGCAGGTCTTTTAGTGCAATCATATCATTTTCATTCTATGCTTTGCAGCTTTACTATTTTCTGTCCAGCCTAAGAAAGACACTTCAGGAAAATAAATGGGTGGGTTATCCACGAAGCACATGACTGCTGCAGCTACTGCGATTCGTTCATCACCAAAGCACAGTTCAGCGGAAGCGAAAAAATAGATCATGTACTCGATTAATATAATTACGTATTTAAAGCTATTTATGTTAACTGTAGTTGATCAGACTGGAGTACACATCTACATGTTTCTTCGAAGGTCGGAGACTAAGTGAAAGATCGCATTTGTTTGAAACTGAACGATTCTTGAGAAGAAGTTGAATGTCAATTACAAATATGGCGGCTATCGAGTAGTTTATGTTAATTTAACTTGGTTATTTTAATTTAAATGTTTGATTTGAATTAATTTGTTTAATATTAACAATTATAATTTAATTATTTTTCGACATACCATTGTAAATGTTAATACAACCTGCAACATTAAAAATTAAAACGATTGTTGTGCATTAATTTATCGGTTTGTAACAAAGAGCTGACAGAGTTTGCCTGCACTCTTACACGTGCTACGCGGAGTAATACATTCGGAAGTTAAATGTCAAAGTGCGCTTCTTACGTTGGACAGAGAATAGGAAATTATAGGTGTGGTAGCTTCCCGTTGCTTTCTACGCCAGTGAAGGATGATGATGATAATGATGGTTGGATGATATTCGGGGACCGTTGAGCCCTAAGCTTCCTGACATTTGTCTTACGGGTGAAGAAAAACCCCGAAGAAACCTCACCCAAGAGCCTGTCCGGACCGGGAATCAAACACAGGTCCGCTGCATGACAGCAGCACGCTACCTCGAGACCACAGCGGTGGACTCCGGATGAATATAAACTCATATTTTCTAATTTCCCCTCTTTCCTTGTGTTAGTAGTTTGTATTTCGTACCCGTAGAGACAGGAATTACAAAATCTGGTGTTCCCTATTTAGCGAGATTTATGTAGTCCATTCTTTCGAACAACGTATTTGAGTAATGAGGAAGCATCGATTACAATGGTTAACTTTTTTTTATTTTTTACAGGTAATTCAGGTCTTGTTTTCTGTAATTAATTTAGTGCAGGTTAAAATTTGTTGCAAAGATCCAAGAGTTGGAATGTACAGTGATGACATAAAACTGCAGTATACCCCAACAAAGAAGTTCATATGTTCAGCACTACTGAAATAAATATAAATACTATAATATCACTATCTCAATGGCTGCTCTATGGTTGCGAAAGCGGCTAGACGATCGCATTTCATCGCTGCGCTGGTGTCTCTACGTGACTGCATCACTCCATGTGGGTTTGTTGTGGACGAAACTGAGTCTGGGCAGGGTTTTCTCCCATTTTCTCCAACCATAAATTTCATTCCGAAATTTTTCCTCAATCATCTCATTAATTTCGTTTCATTTAACATTACTGCAAAAATGAATTATAAAGAATTGCTTGCATAAACTTTTACATTACCTTACAATATTAATTTACCTTGAAATAGACATTCCAGATATTGAACAAGTTTTAAGCATATTTTGCTTACTGATTTCCATAAAAATAAGAATGAATTTAGAGAGACCAATCCAAGTTTTACAGCGTCAGAGGAATTACTACTTTTTTGCTACATGTTCCTAAATTCTACACAACTGTGGAATGTAAACATAGTTGATATGCAGGATCCAAGTTATACAATTAGTTAATTACATCCAATCCAGAGATAAATAAAATAAATACAAGTAGATTTAAGAGACCAATTAAATTAATTATTAATTTAATCTGATCATTAAATTAATTATTTACATATTTTAAAATAATCATTTAAATATAATAAATTTGGTTTATTAATGTTTTCTAACATATTTAATGTATTATCGGTTTGGTATTAATTTAGTACACATTATTATTATTTTTTATATCATTCTCCATCGCATTAATTCTTTGTGTATTAGAGTGAGTTTTATATTTTGAATTTTCTCCTAACTTTGTTTTGGTTTATATTATTACCTGATGCATTTAATTACTTTATTCAGTTTGGTATTAATAGGCTTATATTAAATTATACTTTTTTTTTTAAATTATACTTTAGTAAATTTAAAATGTATTCTATTTTCATCCTGGCTATTTGGCTGCAATAAAATTATAATTATTAAATTATACTTTGTATATATGCCATTCTCCTTTGCATTAATTCTTTGTACGTCAGAGTGCGTTTTATATTTTCAATCTTTCTTCTATTTTTTCATATTATTCCCCAATGTCTGGTAATTGCCATCTTCAATCTGATATTAATATATTGTATATTGTTTTATTATATTTTCCTTTATTATTATTTTTCAATTACAGTGAGCAACAAAAGAAACCTTTTTTTTTTGTCTCAGAAAGAAAAATATGTGATTCTGATAGTATTTTGTCTCCTGAATTCAAATATTATATCGGTTTTTCACCAACACGCAAGGTTTCCGAGAGAACAGGCATTTATAATTTCAAAGACTTTAATATTTTCTACATTCGTAACTACACAATATTCGAACATTCGGACTCACTTAGAAAGTAAGAAATGATTTTCTGCTATATTTCGCCTGTGGAGCATCCCTCTTGATGGTACAATAATAATCGGCCAGCATATTAGGATTCCATTTGCCTTGATATCTCTTTTCCATAGCTGAAATCTCCTGATGAAAGTTTTGCCCGTGCTCATCGCTCACTGCGCCTAGATTTTCCGGGAAGAAATCTAGGTTTATTAAAAAAATAATTATTTAAATCCCTAAATTGAAATAAAAAACTGTGGGTGATGGAGAAATTCCGAATACATATTTGAAAACACGATAAAAAACTGCATTAAGTACGACTACGGAGGGTTGTTTCCGATCTCCGATAACGATTTGCCAAGTAGATTGTGACGTTGGAGTATGAGTCATCAGGACAGGAGTGTGCGAGGTGATCAAACCAGTGAGTGTGCTGCTTCTGTTACACTCGCACGCGTGTTGCTCTCATAATGCCTAAGAAGATAGACCCGTTTTGGGAATGGTACATTACTGCCCTTTCCGACGCTAATTATAGTTGTTCCGCGATTATTGAGGCTTGTAAAAACGTTATTTTATGGTGTCAAAGTTTGGAATTAGCTCAGTGCTTAACAAAAAGGGAAAGGGTCGCTTGGGATTATTTCCAAAAGGGAAAAAACCGACAAATCCACGACCTGCTACTACCCGCACCCCAGATGTAATCAGAAAGGTCAAGGTCCTTATCTCTGGTAGTAACCCTGCCACATAAAGGGTGATTGCGAACAGATTGGGAATATCCCTTAAAACTGTAAACATCATAATAAACAAAGATACAAACATTGAGAAGCGCCACAAAAGCAAGGTTCATAAATTGTTGCCACGTCACATTGCCGAACGCCGCACCAACAGCAGGAAACTATGAAAAGCACATGGCAGGAGAAAAATGGAAATTTTTGGTCACACTTGATGAAGCACATGTTTATCTAGCAGACTGCAACAAACCCCGGGCAATTTACTATAGAGAAAGGGGTGAAAAAAAATTTCAAAAGTGGTATGCTGAATGCAGAGAAAGTTTCTCCAAGGGATTTATGGTCATCGCGGGATATTGCTACAATGAAAACCTGACCATTCGTAGAGTAGCTAAAAAGGCCAAAATCAACTCCCAGTACTACCAGAAAGACGTTCTCACCCCAATTTACCCGACTGAAATCCCAGCTCTCTATGGTACAGGCAAAAACCAAGTCTGGGTGCACCAAGACAAGGCCTCCAGTCACACTTCGGGTTCAACCCTGACATTTCTGGAGAAATGGAGCAGGAAACTGGAATACATGCTATTCCATTCAGCAACATCCCAGTGAAGTCTCCTGATGCATCACCAATGGACTTTGTGTCTTTGGACTCTTCAAAAGGGCACTGGGAAACAGCGTCCTCGAACAATAGACGGTCTCTGGAAAGCATATAAAGAGGAGTGGGAACTCCTAGACGTGGCTGTGCTGCGTAAGAGTCTTCTGCAGCGGAAACTGCGATGACGAACCATAGCTCGAGTGAAGGGCCATCAATTAGAGCATGCTTGATGGTGGAGACACGGCTATTCTTAAGGTAAAACTTAAAAATCATTTGTTATCAGAGATCAGAAACAACCCTCCGTATTGGTTCTTATGAGGCAAAAATCATGTTGACCAGTGTTATTTATGTGCCAGAATTTATTTTATATCTTGAAACTGGCTCCTATTTTTATATACTTTGTTTTCCCTCTCCCTTTAACTACAATATTGTAATGTAGACTATATTTTATATTCTTTTTGTAACTCAACTGCAATCGAGCAAGAACAATTGCTCATTCGGGTTTCATAATTCTTGCATACGTTTTATTTGTGGTATACGCAAATTTGATCACGTTACACCATCTCTGGAACAATTGTCATGGCTTCGTCTACAAGATCGTAGAACCATCCATTCCCTATGCCTTCTCTATAAAATATTACACACATCATTACCTTATTATTTATCACACCGCTTCATTAGACACTCTGATCACATATATTAGATACCCGATCATTTGAGCACAGTGTCTTTTATATCCCTCCTCATCACACTACCTATTATTCGAAATCTTTTACAATTTCACTTGCTAGAACATGGAATTCCCTTCCACCCTATGTCAGAGACTGCCAATCTTTCAGAAACAAATTGAAAATAAAATTATTAACAGAAACAACTCACTAATATTACTTTTTAAACATTAACAATTAGTTTTTTCATTATTTAATAAAAATAGTTATAAGATTTGTTAACATATTTACCTAATGCATTGTATAAAAAACGATAGACTAATTCATCATAGTTTATTACTTTCTTTGTATTTTTTTCTTTCTTTTATTTTTATGTATAGTAGGCAAAGACGTGCATGGAAACTTCTTGTAGGAAAGCCAGAAGGAAAACGCCCAGTTGGTAGACCAAGAATGAGGTGGGAGAACAACATTAACTATGATTTGAGGGAAGTAGATTATACAGGGAATGATTGGAAAGCATTAGCTCAGGATAGGGATATATGGAGAGCTTATGTCCGTGCGGCCATGAACCTACGGGTTCGATAGTGCCAGTGAGTAAGTAAGTAAGTAGATTCGAGCTGTTATTCCTTTCAGTATTCGTTCTATCATTAATTTAATTTTAATTATATTTAATTCTATTATATTTTTAGACATTATTTTCATTATTATTCAATTTGACAGATAATTAATTGTTTAGTATGACTATTATTGTAATTTTTTGTATTATATGTGACATATGTTTGTCCTGGTGAGTGGAAGAGAAGGCCACATGACCTTAACCCCACCAGGCTAAATAAATCTAATCTATCCTATTCAGTACTTTGTACGACATTCATCTGTAAATAAAATGTATTCTTATTCTCATTTAATTTATCTGCCCCTTGTAATGGTGCGTTAGGCCGGCATCATTGTTATTCACAGACCTTCATTATAAGGGCCTTCATCGAATCTCGTTCCTCGACGCGGCCCTAAATCAGACATGTTTGAGGAGATTTTTATTGCTATATCACAACATAGAGATTTATTTCTTGTTTCTTTTGGGTGCCACAATATATTCATAAGGCTTGCACCAGATATGTTTTAATACCGAAAATATGACCTTATTTTGCCATCTATTGAATCACTGTCTCCATTTGAGTGACAGAAGAGCGTTGCATTATCTTACTCTTTATTTTCAAATTATTCACACTTCTTTTCCCTGGTGTCTGTCAATTTGCTTTCATAATTTATCCACCAATCATAAGTCAACAGGTCAATGGAATACAGCATAAGCTCCTTATTCATGGTTCCCTTATTCGCGTTTTCATTATTCGCGTGTTAAAAAATTGCGACTAAGTTCCTGTATTCGCGGCTAAAATCCCTTTATTCGCGGATTCAGTCGATATATCAGAACGCATCGGCAACTGTTTTTTACTGCAGGCACGTGTCAAGGCGTGTTTTAAAAAGAGCGATTCAAACCAAATGGACAATTTAATATTATAGTAAAAGAAACCTTATTGTCATTAAGCCTAAAGTTCGTTGTTAAAAGTCACCCATATGAGATGTCCGTTAATATGCCGCCCTCACCATAATCGGTGTTTTATTGTTTCAACTTGTCATTCGTTGCAATAATTCGATTGGATAGCACGTATCTCTTCTGTGTTGTTTTTAATTCATAAAGTCGAGTAAAAGGAAAGAAAATTAGTTCCGAAGCGGAAGAAAGTAGTGTTGCCGCTTAAAGTAAAGATACAAATGCTTGCCCGTTTACGAGTTGGCGAGTCGTTTTTCTTATATTACGCTGTTTCAATGTTAATGAATCAACTGTACATTTCATCAAGATATTCGAAGACAAAATAAGGAATTCTATCGATGAATTCACAGCTTAACAACAATCTGAATTAAAACCGGTAAAACAGAATAAAAAAATACTAAGTTCTTTAAGCCCTTGCCTAAGCCTGAGAGTAATAATTATTAGAAATTGTTCAAAATCTGTTATTAATTGATTTTATTTTGATAGTTCCTATTTTAAAACATTGGAACGTATCCCCTATATAACCATGCTAATTACCATTCCATATTCGCGGTTTGTGTTTTCGCAGCATATTTGCGAAACATATCTGTCGCGAATAAGGAGCTTTTAATGACAGGCTAATGCTCCTTGGTGAGCCACTAGACGTTGTATCGCAATTCACCTACCTAGGCATCACCCTACAAACAACCATTAAATCCTACAGAATACATGTGCAACAGAAGGTTTCATCTGCAATAAGAGCGATATACAGCATCAAAAATCTCCACCAATTATCAACAGAAACAGCAATGACGCTCTTCAAGACAGTCATAACTCCCATAACAACATATGGAATTAACATAATATGGGACAAACTCACAAACAGAGACTTGACACAAGTAGAAACAGTGAAAGCACGCTTCATGAAAAGAGTTTTGGGAGTTGGAAAACAGCACCTTCAAGAATGACGTATGTCTTAATGAAAGAAACCTTCTTCATTGAAGACATTAGACGGCAGCTATTCCTACCGAACACCTGCGCATATGAGACATCAATGCAAGGACTACAGGAGAAGAGGAATTACATCTGCAGCGAATTTTACCCAACAGAGGCTATGTGTACGAGAGAATGGACACGACCAAACTACGAGATGAGGCACATCCTAACACGGTATGCAATCCACGGCTTTCACCACAAGGTTTGCAGCACAAAGAGATTCCACGAGCCAAACCAAGAATGCGTATGCGAACTGTGCAACAATCCATGTGAACGATATCACGTCGAGAAGTGTGCGGAAAGACAATTATCGTTTAACAAGTTTTGCTTAGACTAAATTTACTAACAATTTGCACATTTGTGCGCATTTACTTTCATTCATAAGGAGCTTTTACTGTATTGAATATATCGTATCGTCGAAAACCTTATAGTTATTCTTATTTCAACATTTCACTCTCTTGTTATTGGAATTAACTATCAATGAAAATCAGGAGACAGCGTTCAGTGGTATTTTCAAGCAAAACTTGATACATCACTAAAAGCTCTATATTAGTGTTTCTTTGCTTTTGTACATTTTTATGAATATCATGCGTTATTTGAGAAATTATAATTTGTTTATACATGTATTTAAGTTTACTGTTTCATTTAAATCTATTCTATTTATTTTATGTTCACTTTTGAGTTAATAGTGTAACTACTATTATTAATTTAGCAAGTTTGATAATATTTTACATTTTCCTGCGCTCTATTAATCTACTCTCATTTATTCCTTTCAGCATTTCATTCTTGGGCTTTTAAGATTGTATATTTTTTAAACGAATAGGAGCTAGCGTGATGTGTCAGTCCCCAACGTCGAGAACCAGGAGACTTTTAATGAAGATTATCTTCCTTTAGAACTCGACGAACCAACGCCAACCTACAAGACCAGCAGTACACTTGTAACCCTAGGTAGGGGCCCTAACAGGGTACTATCAGCCGGGCATTCTGAATCCTGGTTTCGTAACGAGGTTGTTATTCCTCTACCTCGCCCTTTTCCAACCTGGCTTAGGACATGCTTTGGCGGATTTATATCTACTATTACTTACTTACTTACTCACTGGCACTATCGAACCCGTAGGTTCATGGCCTAACGGACATAAGCTCTCCATACATCCCTATCCTGAGCTAATGCTTTCCAATCATTCCCTGTATAATCCACCTCCCCCAATCATAGTTAATGTTATTCTCCCACCTCATTCTTGGTCTACCAACTGGGCGTTTTCCCTCTGGCTTTCCTACAAGAAGCTTCCATGCAAGTCTTTCATTCCCCATAGCTTCACAAATAATTATAATGTAAAACATATCATTGTGCGTCTCTTTTTACTAGTTGAGTGGAAGATAAGGCATTATGGCTTTAACCCTGCCAGTTTAAATAAACTATTATTACTATTATTTAATTATTATTATTATTATTATTATATTGTACAGTATTAACATGGTTTTAATGCTGGTGACTCTCTCTCTCTCTCTTTCTCTCTCTCTCTCTCGCTCTCTTTCTCTCTCTCTCTCGCTCTCTTTCTCTCTCTCTCGCTCTCTCTCTCGCGCTCTCTCTCTATCTCTCTCTCTCTATCTCTCTCTCTCTCTTTCTCTCTCTCTATCTCTCTCTCTCTCTCTCTCTTTCTCACACACACACACACATATCCACACCCTGGTCACGAGATGAAAGTTTGAATATAAACGCGGAAAGTTTCTCTTAACTCACCAAACAGACTATAGATGAATGAGAACCCTGGATATAATTTAAGTTGTAGTCGTAAATAAAGTCGTCTATTGTCATAGAAACCTGTTTCCTGTGAGATCCTACGATTTATATATACAAATCCAACACTTCTTATTATTATATTAAAAAAAAAAAGATTTTAGTATAAAAATGGTGAAAAATGGCATTTAAAATATCTACAATTACCAAATTTCATGTTTGTCTACGGAATAAACTAAAACTTGTTTAAATGCGTAGATTAATATAATATAAATAATATAATTCTGCCGCATTAAATATGGGTCTACTTTTCAGTGTTATGTAAGTTATACGTAACAGAATTTTATACGTTTATCACAAGTAATTGGATTCTCTCTATGATAAAGTGAACATTTTGCTAGGGTATAAAAATGAGTTACTTTCATTTTGTTGTGAAGCGTATTTTTATTTTATATTTTTTTAAATTAAAACTGCCGCGATGAAATTATTAAATCATATTTTCAGGTTAGTTAATGTATTATAATAATTAAATGAGTGAGGTCTGAAGAAGTGTATTTTAATTCATGACATTATTATATCCCTCATAATTTGAATCTCCACACACCTGTTTTAATTTAATTGAAAATTTTAAGAATAACTTACAGTGAATAACATAAACCAAAATTTTGTCCCCCCCTTCTCTCTCTCTCTCTCTCTCTCTCTCTCTCTCTCTCTCTCTCTCACTCTCTCTCTCTCACACTCTCTCTCTCTCACTCTCTCTCTCTCTCTCTCTCTCTCTCCTCTCTCTCTCTCTCTCTCTCTCTCTCTCTCTCTCTCTCTCTCTCTCTTACACACACACTCACTCACACTCAACCAAATGCGCGCTTCATTTTGCCATCAATTCTTCCTACTTCATTCACCATTTTCTACACTGATGATGTTAATATTTAAAAATGACCTATACTAATATTCACGTGCCACAAAGTAAAACCAATATTGCATTAAAATGTGGCGAACAATTTATTTTTATTCATACTATTTATTCTACATTCGGTCAAAAATTAATATTTATTTCAATAATAATAAAATTCATTGTTAAAACCGTTGAGGTGGAGAGTCATAAAATAAGTTAAAATATATCTTCTTAGGTAACATCCGTCGTCCTCAACTTATAAAATATGTATTCTTTAGGCATAAAGAATACATATTTTATAAGTTGAGGACGACGGATCTTACCTAAGAAGGTATATTTTAACTTATCTTATTTTATAGTATTTATTTATTCCTAAATCTTTAGGTTTGAGCATTATATAAAAATTTGTAACTTTCGTTAATTTAATATCTAGTATAAGAAACTCAAGTTTGCGCTCGAAAATTTACAGGATTTTACAAGACTACACCAAACATCTAGGAACCATAGGACATTGAGAGAATAATTTCTGTTAAGAACATGTACTACGAATCATATATGTTGTGTGTTCTGCGTATTGAATCAATTGTACAATTGATTGTATTCAATAACCAAACCTTATGTGGGAAGAAACTTGACCATGTGCAAAAATCATGAAATATGTGTTTGGAGATATATATATATATATATATATATATATATATATATATATATTAGGGTGGGCCCAAAAAAACTCATTTTTTTTATTTCGAAGTTGTAATAGCGGTGGAAAATTTGCGAATTATATAGATAAAAAAGAAAGAAAGAAATTATCAACATCGGTTGGCATCTTCCGGTCGTGCAAAGGCTCTGAAGTTTGGCAAAATATGAAAAAAACCTTATTTTTGCAATTATTTCTTTTTTTTAATATCAAGTAGGTATTGCTGATGTTTGCTAAGCACGTTTATGTCTATCTGTGGGATCTGACAATCAATACTCTGGGAGTTATTTATCAAATACCAAAAATGCGTAAAGATATAACTTGTTCATTATTCTGCAAATTTTGGAGCTTATGCGCGACCGGAAGATATCAACTGATCTAAACCAAATTAAAACAATGTTTTTAGGCTCTATTTGAAGACATTACAAACTATTACATTACGAAAAGATCTAATTAAAATATTTAAAAAATGTCAAAAATGAAGTTTTTTTTTATATTTTGTCAAACTTTAGAGCCTTTGAGCGACCGGAAGATGTCAATCGAATTTGATATATATTCTTTTATTTTCTTTTTTCTATATAATTCGCAACTTTTCCGCGCTATTACAACTTCGAAATAAAAAAATTGAGTTTTTTCGGCCCACCCTAATATATAGTATATTTGATTAAGATTCTTTTTTGTTATTTTTCTGCATCATGCATTGAAGGTCAGCCTCTGGCTACTGATTCCGAGGTTTCGGCATGATCCCAAATGTCATTATTAACATTCCTTGATAATGGCATGTGGGATCACGCTGGAACGTCAGAATCAGTGGCTAGAGGCAGACATTGAATCCTTGACGCGGAAAACCCAAGAAAAATTCCTTAATCATATCCGCGAAAAGCTAAAATATGTATATATATATATATATATATATATATATATATATTCATTTGAAAAAAAATATCTGGGCATGATCTATCTCACACTGACAGTTTTTTTTCTTTGCGTCTATAACTCCCTACATCTCTTATGATATTTTATTTCAAATACGCTTATCAACACTGACATCACCCACTCCCTCATAGCGCTGCATTTAAGACAGATCTCGTGGTGAAAGGGCCAAAAAAAGTTGCTGAGGAGAACCTTTTCTTTCTCGTTTGCTTGAGAATGCAATTTACGTGTCAAAAGTTTACGTGGCTTTAGTTATTTGAAAAGGAACGCATAATAATAATACTTTTTATATACTAAAAAATCTATGGACCGCGACCGGTCTGAGCCCGCGAACCTAGGAAACAGTGTCCTAAGTCTACTTACAACTCCGTAGACTCTCTTTTCATTAATCTCCATAATATTGGGATAGCGCAATAGATATTTCAGGTCGCAGTGCTCAGGGCAGAACTGGCCAGCCAGTCTTAAAAAGAACTAAATTAATAAAATGGTTGTCTGTTATTTAACCTACTACGCAAGTATTATATCGCTTTACTGAAAACTATTTTTTTAATACTACAGGAACGTACTGTATCAAAGTTGGATTAAAATTACAATTAGGCCTATACTTGTAATTTACTTAATTCATAAGATAAGTTAACCCTCTACTAGTCTCTGGCGTAATGCTATGTTAAGAGATGAGGCCCATGTTATCGAAGGTCTGTGATGTACAAATATGCTGGCTGAAGAGTTCTACTGGACTGTCAATAATAATAATAATAATAATAATAATAATAATAATAATAATAATAATAATAATAATAATAATAATAATAATAATAATAATAATAATAATAATTTATTTATTCTAGCAGATTTAAGACCATAAGGTCTTTCCTTCCACTCAACCAGCACAAATTCGAATCAATATTTGACAATCTAGATATACACTATACTAATTATAAAGAGAAAAAAATATATTAAATGTTGCAATGTAAGTTTCTTATGTAAACAATATTTTATACGATGATAATAATAATAATAATCCGATTGAGGGTCTTTCCACTTTTCAGCGGTTGCCCTTTTACCAGCCGGCTGCTGGCCCTTCACATCCACATGTGTCTATCACAGAGGTAGATGATCAACAGCCAGTGTAGGGGTGACATGTGGTTAGCATGTCGAGTCCCCCAGCCGTTATAGCTGGTTCCTCAACCTGGAGCCGCTACTTATTGTAGCTACCCAATTGCCTCACGATGCTTGGTGGGCACCGGTCCCATACTGGGCGAAATACCATGAGAAAATTTCTTCCCCCATGAAGACTCGAACCAGCGCAAGTCCCGTAGCTCTACGCCAAGGCTTCCTACCTTAACCGCTCGGCTACGGCGCGGGAATAATAATAATTATAATAATAATAAAGTAGATAGAAAGATCATCGGTTGATTAATGCATTTAACATCGTCCGATTCCCAATAGCCAATTTTGTCGGTCCATCCAATCTCCTGGTTGTAGATGTTTCTCCTTCATTTATAAATATATTCCCTGACTCCAGGAGGTTTTAGGTCTTCCTCTGCCTCGTCTTGCCTCAGGTTTCCATTACAAAACAAATGTTGGTAGCCGATCCTCTTCCATTCGCTGGACATGGCCGTACCATTTTAATTGCTGAGTTTTAATATAATCTATAATAGTGTCATGAATCTTAATTTTCTCCCTTATAACTGAGTTCCTAATTCTTTCTCTTCTTGAAATTCTTGCTGCCCTTCGTATAAAATCAATTTCCGTTGCAAAAAGATACTTATTTGTTTTTGTTGTTAATAGCCAATGTTCTGCTCCATAAGTAATGATGCTTTTAACAATTGTATGATATTTATTCATTTAATTTTTATTAGTTATATTGTTATCACACACAATATTCCATTGAGGCAATATATAATAATAATAATAATAATAATAATAATAATAATAATAATAATAATAATAATAATAATAATAATAATAATAATAATAATAATAATGAATAGTATGAAAATGATAAATTTATACAATAAACACCAATTAACGTATGCACCTTACACTGGGTAATGATGAAGTCGAGGTTAGAGCAAATATAAATTTAGATTTAATTTGAAAGATGTCAAAGTCCGGCACAAGTGTAGATGAAATTAAATGAAATTGACGAAGTGAATAAGGAAAACTGTTAGAATGTTTTTTTTTTTTTTTGCAGAGAAAAATTAGAGAAACCGTAGGAAAAATGTATTCTCGATCTGATTCTTCCCCCACGAATCGTGTATAGAGCCCGAGTCGCGAACTGGGGACCCAGAGGCGGAAGGAGAGTGAATAACTTACCATCAGTTGTATTATGGAACCACCTTAAAACATGCCTACAATTCACATTTCTTAATTTAGAAGCATTGCATTAAGGTAATATGCTATAGTGGTAAAGTATCAAAATGTTTGTTTTAGCTATTAAAAGTTGATCCTAAATTGAAGAAAATTTAATAAAAGCTCGTTTTATATTATTCAAATATGTGCCCAGAGTTGGTTTAATCATTAGAGGAGAGTATTGTTTTTCTCGGAATCTAGATTCAGGAGTTGATTCATCTGCCATCTATTGGAGAGAGAAATAAAATTCCACAGGATCTCTTCATCTCTTTCGAATAAATTCAAATTAAATAGAATTTACTTCAACATTTTTATATGCGTCCGCCATGTTGGTTCAGATGGTAATATGCCTGCTTCTTGATTAGTGGCCGCGGGTTCTATACCTGGTTGAAAATATTATTTGTAAAATTAATTTAATTGAAATTGATTTGTTTCAAAAAATTTTCAATCTCTGTGCCAAGATAATAAGGTTTTATAATGTTTTTATTTATTCTGGCAGAGTTAAGGCCATAAGCCCTTCTCTTCCACTCAACCAGCACAAATACAAATAAATATTTGACAAATATAGATATACACTATACTAATTGTAAACAGTTTAAAGATACATTTAATGTAGCAATGTAAATTTCATGTACAATCAACATTTTATACGATAATAACAATAATAATGCTTACGATAATAATAATAATATAATGATAGTAATAATATAATGGTAATAATAATAATATAATGTTAATAATAATAATAATTATCATCATTATTATTATTATTATTATTATTATTATTATTATTATTATTATTATTTATTATTAATATAGTATAAATATGATAGATTATACGAGAAACACCTTACACTGGGTAATGATGAAGTCGAGGTTAGAGAAAATATAAATTTAGATTTCTTTTAAAAATTGCCAATGTCCGGCAGCCCCTAATTTCTTGTGGAAGGGAATTCCAGTTGCGAGAAGTGAAGATAGTATATGACATGGAGTGATGTGATGTGATGTTCTATGTTGCGGTATATTAAGCAAGAGACTATGTTGTGATCTTGTGTTTAAGTTATGGTTTGAGGATAGATACTGGGAACGAGATGATAAATAATTGGGAATCGAGGTATGTAGGATCTTAAATAAGAGAATTAGACAGTGCGATTTTCTTCTCTCCTTTAGATGTAGCCATGATAATTCGAGGAAAAATGGAGAAATGTGATCGTATTTTCGAACATTAAATATGAATCTGATACACATATTATGGACACGCTGCAACTTGTCCGACAATCCGTCACTTATGTCAGTTAGTAGAACGTCACAATAGTCAAAATGCGGCATCACTAAGGTTTGAACTAAAATTCTTTTAAGAGCTCTAGGAAGAAAATTTTTTGAGACGCTTTAGGGAATGCATTATGGAGAAGAAGTTTTTAGATTTTTGTTTTACTTGGACATGCCAATTTAAATTTGAATCTAAGTAAAGTCCCAAGTTTTTAACGACGTCGATATAAGGATAGATGGTGTACAATTTTCAATCGGTTGATTGTGCACCAGTTTCCTCCATTAAATTAAAAACCCTCCTCAGCACGTGTGTTGAGAAGGCATATGATACATTTGATAGCGATTTATCCGTCAGACGGACACGTTAAGCCTGTCTGCCCACTTAGTGTTTTACAATAGGAGTAGTTTACGTGCCGGCACCGGGTTTCACCTTCTCTCTTCTATTTATCATCATTTCTCATACAACACACTTTACATTACACAAAAACGTAAATATACACTAATCCTATACTCCTCTCTGAACTCAATACAAAAATATTCATCAGCGTAATGTGGTTTGTCGGCCGAGGTGGTCCAGCGGTTATGTTCCTTGCCTGTAGCTCCTAAGGTCGCAGGTTCAAACTCGGCCGGATCGATGGGTTTTTAGAAAGGAAAATTACCAGGACAAGTTCTTCGGGAGGGTCTTTATTTATTTATTCATTTATTTTACCTGATGGAGTTAAGACCGTAAGGTTTTCTCTTCCACTTCATCAGGATTAAATTATCAACTTTTATAAGATTCATGATGTGTTCCGTTGAGGTTTATTCAAAATTAATAAAAAATTATGGAATATTCACCTGAAAGGTCCGTCTCCTCAACTTAATTAATCATTTAACTGTAGCGCTTTCGGGACTTGTCCCATCATCGGCAGGATTCAAAACTGGTGTTTCACTGAAGATCTGGTAGAGGGGGTTGCATGTATTGGGTTCGTTTTCGTTTATCTGGCTGTCGTTGTTGTGAGCTGCTTTCGTGATTTCCATCTCTTCGAGTTCGTTTATCTTGGCTGGATTATTTATATAATTGCAATATTTATAGATTATGAGTTTTGAGATTGAATGTAGTGATGAAGTTCTCATTACACTGAGCTATAAAATATAAACTTTTTTGTCTCAGAAAGAAAAATATGTGATTCTGATAGCATGTTTTCTCCTGAATTCAAATATGATACCGGTTTTTTTCCATCGCGCAAGGTTTCCGAGAGACAGGCATTTATAATTTCAAACATTTTAATATTTTTCTACATTCATAACTACACAATATTCGAACATTCGGACTCACCTAGAAAGTAAGAAATGACGATTTTCTGCTATATTTCGCCTGTGGAGCATCCCCCTTGATGGTCCAACAATAATCGGCCAGCATATTAGGATTCCATTTACCTTGATATCTGTTTTCCATAGCTGAAATCTCCTGAGTTAGCTCATTTGGTTTTATTTTACAATGGACAAACGGACGAAAAACATTTATTAAATAATGATTATTTATATCCAATAATTGAAATTGAAATAAAAAAAACTGTGGGTGATGGAGAAATTCCGAATACAAATTTAAAAACACGATAAAAAACTACATTAAGTACAACTATTGGTACTCATGAGACAAATATCATGTTGCCTAGTGTTATCAGACTGTACTCTCTTGCCGTTGTTTACGTGAATCAAAGTAAACAGTATAACCCATTGACACTCAACCTGAGATGTAATGCACATTTTCCATTCTCTTGTAATTACATACAAATCCTAGCCTTAGTCTTGAGTTGTATGGAGAGTATTGTATGTACAGGATTATTAAAAATGCTTACATAAAGGAAATATATTTTTCACAAATGAGTGCTATATCTGCAGTTGTCCAATTAATTTTCGTTTTGGCCTCAGTACTCCTATGCATAATATTGATGTATTGTTCTCTCCTTCTAAAATTGGTACGATATTAAATCCCAAAATTCGTTTTGAGACTCAGTGGCCAACCTGAGGAAGTTCACTCTGAAAAGAATGCCATATATGAGCCAACGGTTGACTATTGTGAAGATAAATACCAATTAGACAGTACAACTGTCACAGGATTGATGATCGGGGCAAGAGATACTATACCAGGATTCTTAGCTAAATTTTGGAATTTCTTAGATTTGAACAGAGTGTATCTTTCAAAAATTGCCATCACTGCCAATAGAGGATAAATTTCAGTTTTAAGAAACCATCTTTACTACAAAATTTCTACTTTATAGAATACTATCGTACCCGGCAGACGTTGTCCTGCCCGAACGTTCAATTGTCGTGTCATGGGCGGACGATAAAAATATGTTACATTTTTACCATAAAATTCAGAAATTAGGACATAATTAGATATTATTAAATAAGTTCGCAAGAAAACCTCTTACAGCCTTCTGTTGTGGCTCAAGAAGTGTGAATGATGACGTCACATAGCCATGAACATTAGAATTGTACCCTCCTTTGCAGATAAGCTAAGAACCGTCATATAACAATTATATTAGAGTGAAAAAATAAAGATAAATTGATGAGAGTGAGTCAAAACAGTTTTTTTTTTTTCCCAGCTAGATTTCATTTCTGACCCATACTGGCCGACATTCCATAAGAAATTCCCCCCCCCCGCGTAGAGACTCAAACAAGCGTAAGACCCCTAGTTCTGCGCCAAGACTTCTTGCCTTAACCACTCGGCTACGGCGCGAGACTTTTGGTATCGATGAAAGACAAAAATGGTTATTGTGAGTTATCCGTAAGAGATAAGGGACTCTTGGTATCAATGAAAGACAAAAATGGTTTTTGTGAGTTATCCGTAAGAGATAAACATATGCTGTCACGTACTTTTTTGTAGAGTTTATTTTGAGGTATTCAATTCTGTGTACATTAATTTTGTGTATTTCTTATGGTTTAGTCAGCGTAAGCCATTTAAGCGTCCAAAGAGCTACTTTTTTCACGTTTTCCACTTCAAAGGGCGATTTTTAAGGGTGTAGGAGTTGAGTATCACAACTCTCTTATAACCTATGTTCTTCCCGGGAATCTCCTGAACATTTTGCAAAAAAACCATCACAATCGGATCAACGGTATGGCCGCGCATAAAGTACGAACAAACAAACATACAAACATTAATTTTTACATATAAGGTACTTCAATAACAATTTGAATTGTTTTAATGTATGTACAAAATGCATAAGTATTTCATCAATTTCGAGTGCTTGTGGCAATCCTCTAATGAGGAAAGTTTTACATAATAATAATAATAATGATAATGATAATGATAATGATAATGATAATAATCTATCTATCTATCTTCGGGGTTTTACAGCTGCTGCCGTCTTCCCGTGCCAAACCTTCAAAGCCTACGGTCTTGGGCATCTTCGATGCTTAGCCCTCTAGCTTGCATTACTGTCTTCATGTTTTCCTTCCATGTTAACCTTGGTCTCCCTCTTTTCTTCTTTCTGTTCAGATGCCATTCATATAGTTGCTTCGGCCATCGCTCATCTTCCATTCTTAAAATATGTCCTAACCACTTTAATTCCTTCTCATCGATTCTTTCAATTATGCTTTCTTCTGCTTCCATTATGTTTCTAATTTCCTTATTTGTGACATGTTCTAATTTAGACTTTCTGGCACTTCAGCCTAAATAATCCATTTCTAGAGCTATTAGTCTATTCTTGTAGTACTTACTGATTGTCCATACCTCACTTCCATACATTGCGACAGATTCCACCAATGTTTTACCAATATATTTTTTGTGTCTTTCCAAATATGCTTATCCCACCATATGGAATTTAACGATGATATTATTTTGCTACTCAATTCAATATAATAATAATAATAATAATAATAATAATAATAATAATAATAATAATAATATAATAATAAATATTAATACGTATTTTACTTTAAGTATGACACAAATTTCATAGTAGTGTCCCCTTCAGCCCTGAAATGAAATTATGAAAAATATGTATGTGTTTTTCTTTTCTTTTTTTTAGCTCAAAGCAGTATTAACCCATTTATGCCCAATTTTTTCTTGAAAAAATAATACTTTTATTGAAGGATAGATGAGATTGTTTCATGAAACATGAAAATAACGACAAATTGAATTCGCATTCTTCTAGTAAATTGCTGTGTGAGACCAACTGAGTACAAGTCCTAGCACAGGTAAACATTATTTTTTTGAATTTGCCGTATTTTAAATTTCCAGCATTGATATTTATTCTTACATATAATTAAAATTGTGTTTTTTTACAAAATACCAGGATAATTAGGTAATATTTTTATAATGAAGGAACAATTTAATGTGAATATCACAATTTTAGTACAATCTTAAAAATACACAATGAAAATGAATATGTAGAGCATTAAAAATAAGAAACTGAACGTCATGGTATTCTGATAATAACAAATGACACCGAGCAACAAAAAATAATTTTTTTTGTCTCAGAAAGAAAAATATGTGATTCTGATAGTATTTTTTTCTCCTGAATTCAAATATGATAGGCCTATCGGTTTTTCTTCATCGCGCAAGGTTTCCGAGAGACAGGCATTTATAATTTCAAACACTTTAATATTTTCTACATTCGTAACTACACAATGTTCAAACATTCGGACTCGCCTTGAAAGTAATAAATGAGGATTTTCACCTATATTTCGCCTGTGGAGCATCCCTCTTGATGGTCCAACAATAATCGGCCAGCATATTAGGATTCCATTTGCCTTGATATATCTTTTCCATAGCTGAAATCATTTGAGTTAGCTCATTTGGTTTTATTTTACAACGGACAAATGGACGAAAAAACGTTTTAAAAAAATAATTATTTAAATCCATTAATTGAAATTGAAATAAAAAAACTGTGGGTGATGGAGAAATTCCGAATACTTATATGAAAATACGATAAAAAACTGCATTAAATACAACTATTGGTACTCATGAGACAAAAACCATGTTGACCAGTGTTATATGAGTGCTGAAGGATACATATCAGAACACTGATCATGGAGGTCCACTTCATATCCCTCTCAAACATTACCGTCTTGTTTTAATAAATAACACAGCGATTCGAGTTTTCACTGTCATAATCTAATACCCCCCGTGACGCAGACGTAAAGCATCAGATACAGGAGCACGAATTCCAGTGATGCTTGGGGGGGGGGTTATTAGCTTCTCCAGGATGCTCTTTTCTACCGATCGCCGAAAAGGATGAGAATTCTCAGAATATCCTCACAGAACCTTTCTGAATAGCCAGTAGTGGCACGTTAGGGTGAGAAAATGTGCAGGTTTGTGTTTGATGGGTAAGTTAGTGTTACTTTGGGCAAGTTAGGGTTAGAAAATGGGCGAGTTAGTACACTAGATCAGTTTAGCGTTCTGTTTGTTAGCACGTTTTCGTGATAAGCTGGCTACACAGTCTGTGCAATGACTAATACATATTTTACGTTGCAAACATGCATATTTTAGGTTACTTTGAGCTCAAATTCTTGTTTAATTTAAGTGTATTCTTCTCATTTAAGAAAATGAACACACACACACACACACATACATACACATACATAAGGACTTTATTAAACTAAAAGTAAGATACATACAATGTTATTTACAAATGTGGATCGCACGGGCAGTAAGCCGTACGTGCTGTTGACAGTCCGTTACAATAAGTTGATATTTAAAAACAAAACAAAAACAAAAAAACAATAATATTACAATTAGATATCAATACAATTACAATATACATTAACTTAGTTATGTAGAATTATTAAGAATTAATGGTATTGCAATTTGTTAACATATTTATTTATTCCTGAATAAGTGTAGTTCTTAATTTCCGCCTTTTGACCAGAAATCTACCCAAGTTTATCCAGTTTTCGGGGCTTACCAGTAACTCGTAGCATGCCAATCTTTCACGATTTGAATTTAGAAATCTTTCCAGTAATAACTGATGCCTCCAATATTTTAATCGTTACATTTCCTAATATATGTATCTCGTTTTCAAAACTCCCGCACATTGGACATATTCGCATATCGTGATCGCCGCTAATTTCTAAAAATTTCCACGCCCCTAACCTGAACCAAGCAAGCCCTGATCTCTCTTTAAATCCTAGATTGAGTACATAAGATTATTTTCCCCAAACTTGTTTTAGGTCTCACATATATGTGTAAGTTAGGTAATTAGTCATATACTAACTAACTCACTGGCACTATCGAACCCGTAGATTCATGGCCGCGCGGGACATAAGCTCTCCATACATTCCTATCCTGTTTTACAATCATTACCTGTATAATCTACTTCCCTCAAATCATAGTTAATATTATTATCCCACCTCATTCCTCGTCTACCTACTGGGCGTTTTCCCTCTGGTTTTCCTACAAGAAGCTTCCATGCACGTTTCTCATTCCCCATTCGTGCCACGTTTCCTGCCCATCGCAATCTACGAGACTCAACTGTTCTTATTATATCTGGCTTCCTAAAAAGACCATTAAGTTCACTGTTATGTAGTCTTCTCCATTCACCTGTCTATTCATATCTCTTCGGACCCAAACATTTTCCCAAGAACTTTATTCTAAAATACTCGTAATCTCCTTTCCTCACTTAAATTATGAGTCCATGTTTCGCGTCCACATAATATAACTGGTAGAATAATAGTTTTATGTAGCCTATTTATTGTAGTTCATACATATACGGCGAGACAATTATGGCTAGTTCAAGTAGCCGAATTCATTACCAATTTTTTTAAGCACTGTGCTCCCACTGCCTAACAAATATGTATGCAAGGATGTCACGTAGATAGTGTATACCTGTCTACTGCTTTCAGTTTTTTTACAAGGATACTACATTATCTAACTGTCTTCAACGAAGCTAAATGTACCACATTCAAGGCCATGCACTTAACGAAATTTTATCATTCCTACTCCGAATTCGAAACTGAAACCTCTCGGGTGCATGTTAAACTCGCAAACTATTATAATACAGATATTATTTTTATTTAATTCCAAGCAGATATTTCCTCTTAAAGTATTTATTAAAAAAGGCCAACACGCACACACTATTGAGGAACGTTAAGAAACTGGGACTGGGAGTAAATATCAATGAAACTAAATATATGGTCACTAGTATAAATATATTATATAATTGAAATGGACAGCTAATGAAAAATGAGGGAAATTTTAAGGAATACCTAGGAACAATAATCACAAATAGGAATAAGATGCAAAATGAAATTAAACATAGGCTCAATTCTGGAAATGCTTGCTAGTTTGCATTACAGAGACTCTTCACGCCCCAACTCCTTTCAAAAAACGTTAAACTGAAAATATATTAAATTATTATTCTACCAGTTATATTATATGGGTGCGAAACATGGACTCTTATTTTAAGGGAGGAAAGGAGATTACGAGTATTTGAGAATAAAATTCTTAGGAACATTTTTGGACCAAAGAGAGATTAACAGACAGGTGAGTGGAGAAGACTTTGCATAACAGTAAATTACATGGACTTTATAGGAAGCCAGATATAATGAGAACAGTTAAGTTTCGTAGACTGCGGTGGGCAGGACATGTGGCACGAATGGGGAATGAAACACGTGCACGGAAGCTTCTTGTAGGAAAACCAGAGGGAAAACGCCGAGTTGGTAGACCAAGAATGAGGTAGGAGAATAACATTAACAATGATTTGAGGGAATATATTATACAGGGAATGATTCTAAAAAATAAACTCAGAATAGGAATGTATGGAGAGCTTATATCCGCTCGGCCATGAACCTACGGGTTCAATAGTGCCAGTGAGTTAGTTATAATCAGAAGTCAAAAAGTGTTATTTAAATTGAAACGATATCCGTGTAAGTCTCCCAACAGTTACGAACAGAGCATGACTATTAGAAATGTCAAACTTAGGAATTTGAACACTCAACAAATTATGAAGGTAAACGCATCTCTGGTAAGGAAAGACACTGAGTGCATCTGACTTTCTTCCTTGACATATTTCCCTTAACTGTCAAGATTGATTAAGTTAAAATTTGCCGCCGAAGAAAATAAACGTGTATTTGAATCATGCTGTGGAACAAGTAGAATTTTCAAACACCTGGCTTGCGCAATGAGAAGCAATACGAGCTGCTTGCAAGAAGACAAACAGTGGATAGCAATGGCTGGAAAAGTTTCCAGCAGGAAAATAAAAATTTTCTTTCAAACTTCTTGAGAACGAATCAGAGCTTATATAGGCGTTCTAAAAGAGATCAAGTTTCAAGAGTCCCAATTTAATGCTGGTTGTGAAAAATTAATTATTCTCTAAGCTTTGTTTTTCAGGCTTGAGTTTCTTATGTGCTGCAAATTCACTAAACGAGTCCCACAGCTTTACTTCCCTTCCGACGGATGCCATTTTTGCACCATAAAAATCTAACGCTACAATACCCGTGTTAGAATCTGCATATTTCTAAATTAGGAAAAAATATAGCAACCACTGGTCTAGCGGACCTACAAATAAAGAAGAGATTAGAAATAAATTTGTTTGGATTTAAGTACTTGAATCGGTGAGATGCAAAACTTTCCACACAATACTTTATTGAGAGGTAAAAAAAAAGAAAGTTTTTGTAGAAACATTTGTACACTTTAGAGAAAATGTTGTTATTGGTGATTTGTAGAACCAGTTAAGGGTAATATCGTCCACTTGTTCCCTATAACATAATGTGTATTTTTATTTAATTGTAAATGCCTAATGTTGGTGGAATGTTTTCCTCTTGCATCTCACCAAGACAATATATGACATACTTTAAAAAAAACGTTTTAATTACAATCAAATAATTAAATAAAGTTTTAACATAATATGTAATGAAAATGGACAGCTGATGACAAATGAAGGAAATTTTGAGGAAGTGGCTGAATTCAAATACCTAGCAACAATAATCACAAATAGGAATGAGATGCACAAAGAAATTAAACATAGGCTCAATTCTGTAAATGGGTGCTATTATGCATTGCAGAGACTCTTGACGTCCCAACCCCTTTCAAAAAACTTTAAACTGAAAATATATAAAACTATTATTCTACTAGTTATATGGTTGCGAAACATGGACTTTTACTTTAACGGAGGAAAGGGGATTACTAGTATTTGAGAATAAAAGTTCTTAGGAAATTTTTTGGACCAAAGAGAGATGGACATACAGGTGAATGGAGAAAAGTACTTAACAGTGAAGTACATGGTTTTTATAGGAAGCCAGATATAATAAGAACAATTAAGTCTCTTAGACTGCGATGGGCAGGATATGTGGCACGAATGGGGAATGAAAGATGTGCATGGAAGCTTCTTGTAGGAAAACCAGAGGGAAAATCCCCAGTTGGTAAACCAAGAATGAGGTGGGAGAAAAACATTAACTACGATTTAAGGGAAGTAGATTATACAGGGAATGATTGTGAAGCATGGAGAGCTTATGTCCGCGCGGTCATGAACCTACGGGTTCGATAGTGCTAGTGATTGAGTACCGACAAATTCCGCTCAGAAGTTTTATATTTCGGACTTGAGGTACTTTTGCGTGTCGTAAATATACGATAAGTGAATTAAGGCTTTTTCTCCATTTTGACGGAAGTCGTAGTGTGGAATATTAGGTCCTTGAAAAGCCATCGACTTCAGCTGGTTTTCATTCCACATTGGCCCTACATCATAAACATAGTTCTTTTTAGTTTTTAATTGTTTTTTCATACCTGGCTAAAAGAATTTCCCTTAGCACCGCGACCTGGAAGATCTATAGCGCTACCGCAATTTATTTTGGGTAAATGGAATGAAAGTCTAGGGTTTTATGAAAGCTGTAGTTAGTCTTCCAGACATGACATACACGTTTCTTCTCCCATAACCCATACCGCCAGTTTTGGGTTGGGCCCGTGACCACGGGAGGAAAAATACAACCCTAGGTTTGTTCATTGTGTCATTTTTATTGCTTAGGATGGAGTCGTGAGGTAGCACACTATAGTCCAGCCGCTAGGTCTTCGTCCTGACGTTTTCAAAACAGTGCTGCAGATATGGATATTCAGTGGAGGGGCAGCTTTATGTATCACGCGGAATATTAAATCATGGCACTTTCTGTTTATCCAGAACGTAAATATTAGAAATAAATTCTCATTTTGCTATGCGAAATTGAAAATGAAAATGAAACAAAAATATGAGATTTCTTATGTATCACTACGAAACACACTATTCTCGAAAATATTCCCAATTCTAATAAATTCACGAAAACAACAAAACTATGTTAAATGCAAACATAACATAATTTTTATTTGAAGAACCCTTTCTCATGTATCGTTAAAATGAATATCTTAACTGTTAATCACAAGAGCGAAACAGCAAACAAACACAAACTGCACTGCAACAAAGAGCAACTGAAGCCACGCGGTTAGCAGAAATACAGCCGACAACTTCGCAGCAATGTCAAACCTTCTTAGCGGCATCACGAGCAGTGATTTATTCATTTTTTTATTTACTTATTTATTTTACCTGATGGAGTTAAGACCGTAAGGTCTTCTCTTCCACTTCACCAGGGTTAAATTATACATACAGTAAGAATTATGATAAATGATACATAGTAGGTAATTACTATACTACACAATATAAAGTGACAAGGGAAAGAAAGAAAAATAATAATAATAATAATAATAATAATATAATTATAACAAAAATAATAATAATAGATAGATCATCGGTTGATTAATGTCTTTGACATCGTCCGATTCCTAATACCAACTTTGTCGGTCCATCCAATCTCCTGGTTGTAGATGTTTCTCCTTCATATATAAACGTATTCCCTGACTCTAGGAGGTTTTAGGTCTTCTTCTGCTTCGTCTTCCCTCAGGTTTCCATTCCAAAACAGATTTTGGTAATCGATCCTCTTCCATTCGCTGGACATGTCCGTACCATCTTAATTCCTCAGTTTTAATATAATCTAATAATAATAATACTACTAATAATAATCATCATCATCATCATAGTACATTCACGAATTTAGGCCATTTGTTGACCTGTTTCGGCCTCAAGAGAAACACCATCCAGAAGTCTTTTGAGTGGACGTCCTGGTCTTCTTCTTCCTGCAGGTTGATATCGTAACATTAGTTTGGGTATTCTGTGATCTTCCATTCGATGAACATGTTGTATCCATCTTGACTTATAATCAGAAATTTTGTTTTCTAAAGATTCCATGTGTAATTCTTCTAAGATGTCTTCATTTTTTTTGTGATCTAGTAGTGTGTATCCTGCAGTCCTCCGAAGATATCTCATTTCAGCAGATCTAAGTCTCTGTATATCCTTCTGTTTCAACGTCCATACTTCGCTACCATACAAAAGAGTTGGAAGAGCCAGTGTTTTATACACTTTCAGTCTTGAATGCTTTTGGACTAACTGTGGCTTGAAGATAGAATTTATTAACCCTAAATTCTTAAAAATTTAGATATTTTTGCATTTACATCCTTTTCTTCTTCATATGAGATATTGCATCCTAGATATGTAAAATTATTCACCTGCTCCAAAATTTTATTGTCCAGTACAATTTTACTTCTGACAGGATCTACACCTTGAAATCCATAATTTTTGTTTTTTCTGTAGATATCTTTAATCCATATTCTTCTGTAATTTTGTTAAGTTCATACAGACCTTTCTGTAGATTATCTTCGGAATTTGCTATTATTATTTGGTCATCTGCAAACAATAGGGTGTTTAATTTTCTATTTTCTGATATTCTTATTCCAAATTTATATGTTTTGTTCCAGCAACATATTACTTCATTGATATAAATTGCAAAGAGTGTTGGGGATAGGGGGCAGCCTTGTCTCACACCACGATTTATAATTCCTTCTTCAGAAAATCTGTTATTTAATTTAATCTTTATGGTGTTGTCTTTGTAAATATTTTGTATGTTCTGCCGAAGTAAATTTGGTATATTTCTGTCTTCCAATATATTTAAGAGTTTTGATCTCTTACTAATAATAATAATAATATTATTAGTAATAATAATAATAATAATAATAATAATAATGATAATAATAATAATAACAACAAAAATAATAACTTATAATTGGATTAAGTAAATGACTTGGTAAAGAAAGTTTAAAATATAAAGGAATAATACAAGTATACATGAAACACGGTTATATATTATATTGTATAAAAAAATGTGAAGTGAGTTTCTTTTTAAACTGTTCTTGAGTCGGGCAGTCCTTGATATACGAGGGGAGGGCATTCCAGATTCGGGGTGGCTGAAACAAGGAAGGGTGAGGAATAGTGATATGTTCGATATAGAGGAACAGCAAGAGTTAAATTTTCTCTCTATCATGTGTTCTAGTTATGTTTGCGGGGGGATAGCGATTGAGAGCGAGTAGAAATATAAAGGGGTGATGAGGTGGACAAAGTGTTGTATAAGAAGCAGAGGCAATGTATCTTTCGCCTTTCTTCCAATCGGAGCCAAGACATTTCAAATACTGTAGTTATGTGGTCTGATTTACGTAGGCTTCACATATAACGTGTTCAAGCATTTTTTGTGGCAGACGTTCACTCACACTTCAACTATTTCCTTATTGGCAGTAGAGGGCGAGTTTCTCCCTTTACACCTCTTACAACCTAATTGTCAGGACCGGAGACCCAGCGGCTGGGCTTTAGATCCCCGCAACAACACATTTTCAACACCTGTGGATTGCCAATCAAACTACTTTTCCCTAAATCGAGATGAGGTAAAAGATGATATGAATTAATGAGAAATTAAATGATATGAAGGGAGGTAAGGGGGAAAGGGGAGTGGGATGAAACTGAGGAATCGGGAGAACCTTGAGGAAAACTTGAAAAATCCCTGTATGCCCCACCAGTAGTACCCTTCTGGAACAGCAAGGTTTCGAACCTGTTTAATAATCATAAGAAAGCTTGATAACTGCTACTCCACACCGACTAGGAATAAAAAATCCTGGCCTCCAAAATGAGAATTCCGTGCGAATATGTTCATTTATGTTTCATTCTACGAATTATTTATTAATAACTCGTAGGCCACAAATTTTTGAAGAGTTATTGAATACTGTAACACGCTGTGAATTATTAATCCACCATACGTAGGAGCTTACGGTCCACTTTTGATTAATATTAGATGCATCTGTGTTCGATGACACGGAGAGGATAATGTAAGTTCTTCTCTGGGGGCGCTGCCGAGCTGCTCTATGTAAATTCGCGTTAATTTCCAGCCTCCTGCAATTATTCATGCAGTCTTTCTCCTCCCCATCCTCTTGCAGTCCTTTTATTCCCCGTGCTATCGCTACACACACGAACATACAAATAAAATGCCATAAAAGGAAACCCGCAGGCACTTGCATACGAGGATATACTAGAGCCAAAAATCACTAAGGATTTGCGAACAATGAACACAAAAAATATCCTGAAGTGCATGAATTATAAATTATTCAATTACATTAACGCAGTTTAAACTCTCTCCTTGCAGGTACCTTTACGTGTCATATGCCAACCGGGCCTTACATTGACACAACCTGTCGGGAGAGGGATTTTAACTATGGATCACATACACACTTTTTTCACCACGCATGGACAAGGAGGAATTCCCCGAGTGAGTGATTATCTCAATATCAAAGCCTCCTCCGAGACAACACAACTTAAATACAAAACAGATTACACTGAGCAACAAATAAACTTTTTTTTTGTCTCAGAAAGAAAAACATGTGATTCTGATAGTATTTTTCTCCTGAATTCAAATATGATATCATCTACCTGGAAGACCTAATGAAGAACTGCTTCAGTAATACGGGAGGCGTGAACATGGGAGGAAGAAGAATAAAGTGCATAAGATTTGCTGATGAATGATAAGGCTTTGCTAGCAGAAGATGCAATGACGCTGAGGAACATGCTGATGGAGCTAAATCATAAGTGCGAGGTTTATGGAATGAAGATAAATATAAATAAGACGAAGGCCATGATTATAGGAAGGAAACCAAGGAAGATAAACATGAGGATTAAAGATGAAGCCATTGAGCAAGTGGAGAGCTTCAAATACTTGAGTTGTACTATCAATAGTAACATGAACTGCGGTCAAGAAGTAATGCAGAGGATAGCAATGGCAAAAGAAGCTTTTAACAAGAAGAGCAGCATTTTCTGCGGACCTTTGGCAAAAGAATTACGGAAGAGGCTAGTGAAGTGCTTTGTGTGGAGTGTAGCATTGTATGGTGGAGAGACTTGGACACTACAACGGAATGAGGAAAAGCGACTGGAAGCTTTTGAGATGTGGATATGGAGAAGAATGGAACGTATAAAATGGACAGAGAAAGTAAGAAATAAAGATGTGTTAGACAGAGTTGATGAAAGAACAACAATGCTGGAACTCATAAAGAAGAGGAAAATAAATTGGATTGGTCACTGGCTAAGAAGAAACTGCCTGCCGATGAATGTCCTAGAAGGAATAGTCAACGGAAAGAAAGTTACAGGCAGAAAAACACATCAGAAGATAGACAATATTAAAATAAATGGTTTGTATGCGGATACAAAAAGGAAAGCTGAGTTAAGGAAAGAGTGTAGAATGCTGAGTTTGCAGAGAAAGACCTGCTCTTGGGCAGAACACTATGAATAAATGAATGAATGACTGAATGAATGAATGAGATAATGAATGAATGAATGAATGAATGAATGAATCGGGTTCTCTCCATCACGCAAGGATTCCGAGAGAACAGGCATTTATAATTTCAAACACTTTAATATTTTTCTACATTCGTAACTACACAATATTCGAACATTCGGACTCGCCTTGAAAGTAAGAAATGACGATTTTCACCTATATTTCGCCTGTGGAGCATCCCTCTTGATGGTCCAACAATAATCGGCCAGCATATTAGGATTCCATTTGCCTTGATATATCTTTTCCATAGCTGAAATCTCCTGAGTTAGCTCATTTGGTTTTATTTTACAATGGACAAATGGACGAAAAAACGTTTATTAAAAAAATAATTATTTAAATTCATTAATTGAAATTTAAATAAAACAAACTGTGGGTGATGGAGAAATTTCGAATACATATTTGAAAACACGATAAAAAACTGCATTAAGTACAACTATTGGTACTCATGAAACAAAAATCATGTTAACCAGTGTTATTCACACACACACACACATTCATATTCCATCCATAGTAATTTTGCCCGAGGGCAGGTCTTTCACTGCAATCATAGCATTTTCATGCTATGCTTTGCAGCTTTACTAGGGAATTAAAGATGTGATAGCTTCCCGTTGCTTTCCACACCGGTGAAGGATGATGCTGATGATAAGGATAATGATGATGGTCAGATGATTTTCGGGGACTGTTGGGCCCTAAGCTTCCTGACATTTTTCTTACAGGTGAGGAAAAACCCAGAAAAAACCTCACTCAGGTGTCTGTCCCGACCTGGAATCGAACCCGGGCCCGCTGCGTGACAAGTCAGCACGTTACCTCGAGACCACAGCGGTGGATCGTAATATACATGGCGAATATAATGATGATCATGATGACCAGGTCCACCGCTGTGGTCTCGAGGTAGCCTACCTTGTCACGCTGCGGCCCGGGTTCAATTCCCGGTCGGAACAAGCTTCCTAGGTGAGTATTTTTTTCGGGGTTTCTTCTCGCCTGTAAGGCAAATGTCAGAAAGCTGTGAGACTAAAACAGTACCCGAACATCATCTGGCCATTATTATCATCATCATCCTTCTCCTGTGTAGAAAGCAACGGGAAGCTACCACACTTATAATTCCCTATTAAAGCTGCAAAGCATAGCTTGAAAATGCTATGATTACAGTGAAGGACCTGAAAACTGTAAATAAAAAAAATGATAACCAAATGATGTTCGGAAAACGTTTGAGCCTTAATGTTTCTTGATATATATATTACAGGCGAGGAATATCTCCGATGAAAATCATCACCCAGGAAACTTGTACCGACAGGGGATCGAACCCGGACCCGCTGCGTACGAGACAACGACGTTACCCCGTTACTCCAGCTGTGTACATTATAAATTATGAAAATATAATATACAACTAACTAACTCACTAGCACTAGCAAACTCTTAGATTCATGCCTGAACGAATATAAGCTCTCCATATATCCTTATCCTGATATGTTTTGGAGAAAATGTATAGGCTAGACATTTGACTCCTGTAGGTCTCATGAATTAGGCTACTTGTTGGTATGATTCTCATTCACTGCGGATGAAAATCATGCAGTCTATTCATTGATCGTCTTCATCCTTTTAACTAACAAACTCACTGGCACTATCGAACCCGTAGGTTCATGGCCGCATGGACATAAGCTCTCCATACATCCCTATCCTGAGCCAATGTTTTCCAATTATCCCCTGTATAATCTACTTCACTCAAATCATAGTTCATGTTATTCTCCCACCTCATTCTTGGTCTACCAACTGGGCGCTTTCTTTCTGGTTTTCCTACAAGAAGCTTCCATGCACGTATTTCATTCCCCATTCGTCTCACATGTCCTGCCCATCGCAGTCTACGAGACTTAACTGTTCTCATTATATCTGGCTTCCTATAAAGACCATGTAATTCACTGTTAAGCAGTCTTCTCCATCACCTGTCTGGTCATCTCTCTTTGGTCCAAAAAATTTCCTAAGTACTTTATTCTCAATACTCGTAATCTCCTTTCCTACGTTAAAGTAAGAGTCCGTGTTTCGCATCCATATAATATAAATAGTAGAGTCTTCATCTTATTACTTTATTTATTTTTCCAAATATTTGTTAATCTGCCTCGTCATATTATGTCCATATGTTTGAATTAGACCTACTAATATTATATTATTCTCAAGACTGGAGTAATTTTTATTTCTATTATTTCTGCCTCAGTCTTGTATTCTCATTACATTTAACCGGGACCAGAGTACTATTTTTGAAAAGTATGGGTTAAGGGGACCGACTCGTGAATTTAATTTTTTTCATCTCATTATTTTGAACTTTTTATCACATTCATTATCTGCTTATAAAAGTGTTTCTGAGAAGTTTGGCGCTTATAAGTTGAATAATTTCAGAATTATGATTTTTTTTAAATATATTTTTTTATATTTTTCTAAAAACGTACTCCCTACGGTGCATTTTTAAATATTCTGTGATGAAATTTGAGATTCAGAGGCTTTATGATTCCACTAAACACATTTGATATGCAAACAAAAAAATCATGAATGGAGGATACTGCTTATTTTTCATTAAAAATATATTTTATCCACTCTCACGCATTTCCATGTAAATTTAAAAGAACACATGTGTCTTAGACAGGTAACTGCAGAAAATTTGAATTAGCATATATTGGGGAGCTACAGGGGCATCTCATTACTTTCAACTTCGTACAAAATTCTAACAAATATATTAGTAAGCAGACTTACTCCCTATATTGATGAGATTCTAGGAGATCATCAATGTGCATTTCGAAGAAACAGGTCTACAACAGATCAGATTTTTAGTATAAGACAGATTTTAGAAAAGAAATGGGAATATAATGGTACTGTACATCAACTATATGTAGACTTCAAAAAAAGCATATGATTCAATTAAGAGGGAGAAGTTATTATAGTATCCTGCTGGAGTTCGGAATTCCTAAAAAGTTAGTTAGACTTATACGAATGTGTCTAACTGGCACAAAGAGTAGGGTGCGTGTAGTCAAACAGTTTTTCGGACACTTTTGAAATCGAGAATGGGTTGAAGCAAGGAGATGCACTATCTCCTGTACTATTTAATTTGTACTAGAGCATGCCATTTAAATCATTAGAGAATGAGGAAGGCTTACAACTCAATGGTATTAATAAGCTGTTAATTTATGCTGATGATGTAGTACTATTGGCCGATAGCGAGGAGATCCTAAAGGACAACATGCACACACTACTGAGTAAACACTAAGAAATTAGGACTGGAAGTAAATATCAATAAAACTAAATATATGGTCACACGTAGAAATACATTATATTATGGAAATGGACAGCTAATGACAAATGAGGGAAATTTAGAGGAAGTGGCTGAATTCAAATACCTAGGAACAATAATCACAAATAGGAATGAGATGCACAAAGAAATTAAACATAGGCTCAATTCTGGAAATGCGTGCTATTATGCATTGCAGAGACTCTTGATGTCCCAACTCCTTTCAAAAAACGTTAAACTGATAGTAATATAAAACTGTTATTCTGCCAGTTATATTATATGGGTGTGAAGACACGGACCCTTACTTTAAGGGAGGAAAGGAGATTACAAGTATTTGAGAATAAAGTACGTACTTAGGAAAATGTTGGGACCAAAGAGAGATGAACAGACAGGTGAATGGTGAAGACTACATAACAATGAACTACATGATCTTTATAGGAAGCCAGATATAATGAGAACAGTTAAGTCTCGTAGGCTGCTATGGGCAGGACATATGGCACGTATGGGGAATGAAAGACGTGCATGGAAGCTTCTTGTAGGAAAGCCAGAAGGAAAACGCCCAGTTGGTAGACCAAGAATGAGGTGGGAGAACAACATTAACTATGATTTGAGGGAAGTAGATTATACAGGGAATGATTGGAAAGCATTGGCTCAGGATAGGGATGTATGGAGAGCTTATGTCCGCGCGGCCATGAACCTACGGGTTCGATAGTGCCAGTGTAAGTAAGTAAGTATATATTGGGGAGTCTAACCACAAAATGTCACTTTGATAGCATACAAATTGCGTCGTAAGTAGCATTGTAAGTTTTGAAAAATGTCAATAAAATGAAAACAGAAAAAAAAGCACATATTAAAGTAGTAATGCTAACCACATGTGAAGGGTATTTTAAATTATTTCTACATGGACTCAATTTTGCTCCTACAATAAAAAATGTTACATGAAAATGATCCCAAAGTATCAGAGATATTAATAAGCAAATAAATAAAAAATGCATTTTTTGTGCCACTTTTTCAACGTTGCCCATTACTTCAAAACATAAATTTCACAAACACGATTTTCTCCTTCACCTTTATAAAAAATGTTATATGTAGCAAATGAACAGGGTTAATATTATCTCAATTATCTGATTCAGTGACTAAATGAATTCAACCAGCACCCTATAAATGTGTATACAGTAGGAGGTAACATTTGCAAGAGACTATGTATAAATACTATCACAAATCTGTGTACACACCTGTGGCTAATTGGGCTTGTGTCCTGTATCCACTGGTACTCTACTTGACAAACAATTACCATGTCCACTTAATGTTAGGTCATTTCATCATCGCCACCATCATCATGAGTAATATAATAACATGTTTACAAAGAAATTAAACATAGGCTCAATTCTGGAAATGCGTGCTATTATGCATTGCAGAGACTCTTGATGTCCCAACTCCTTTCAAAAAACGGTTAAACTGAAAATATATAAAACTATTATTCTACCAGTTATATTATATGGGTGCGAAACATGGACTCTTACTTTAAGAGAGGAAAGAAGATTACAAGTATTTGAGAATAAAGTACTTAGGAAAATTTTTGGACCAAAGATAGACGAACAGACAGGAATGGAGAAGACTACATAACAATGAACTTCATGGTCTTTATAGGAAGCCGGATATAATAAGAACAGTTAAGTCTCCTAGACTGCGATGGGCAGGACATGTTGCACGTATGGAGGAATGAAAGACTTGCATGGAAGCTTCTTGTAGGAAAGCCAGAGGGAAAACGCCCAATTGGTAGACCAAGAATGAGATGGGAGAGAATAACATTAACTATGATTTGAGAGAAGTAGATGATACAGGGAATGATTGGAAAGCATTAGCTCAGGATAGGGATGTATGGAGAGCTTATGTCCGTGCGGCCATGAACCTACGGGTTCGATAGTGCCAGTGAGTAAGTAAGTAAGTAAGTTTGAATTACTGAATAAAGAAACTTTCATTCAAATAATTTCTTCTTAGAATGTAGAATGATTTATGGACTTTAATTCCCGCACAATAACATGTGTGCAAAGTATTGCGTTTTTTTATAATCAGTTTTCTAATTACAGGAGGCGACCAGCAGCTGAGTCTTACCTTCAACTGCAGAGAGTTGTTTGATTTAATATATGAAGAAAAGTGTTCTATAGAGGCAATACGTGATTATTTAGTAAATAAATTGGAGTTAGGGAAATGTTTTAAAATACATTTAAAAATATGTTTTTAAAAAGCGATTTTCTAAAAATAGGAATTTGTGCACGAGAAAAAAAATATTTTTACAGATATATTCTGATTGGCTAGAAGTGAGTATTAACTTTCCTGTTATTAAGAATTTAGAACAATGAGAGTCGTTGGAAATTTCTGTTCCATCTGCTAATGGAATTGTAAGACCCAAAATATCTTTCAAACAGGCTGGAGTAAAATAAAAATAAAAATAAATGATTGTCTTACTTCTGCTGAAATATCCGTCAATTTAATATGGTCTTGGGAAGAGTAGCATAAATAATTTGTCTCTCTAGTAGCATTATAGGGTGGGTAAATATCACAACCTCTCTTTTCGGCACCAAGTCTCATGTTAATGTATTGGCGTTTTGATACTTTATTGTCAGAAAATGACAATGCTTCGTTTAAGATAGGGGAGCTGAGCGGGCTGATTTTTAATGTTTCTTATATTTTGAAGTTATTTTTGGGGTTTTCTGAGTAATTTCTTTAAAAAGTCAGCAGTATCCCTTTTACCATATGACCGAAGTGACATTTCTGTTGCAAGAGCAAGTTCATCGCAAGAGAATTCCTGCTTAAGTGAACTTTTTTAAAAGTTTTTATTCCAGCCTCTCAAAAACTGATCAGAATTTTACGACAGCCATTGTTCTAAATTCTTAATAACGGGAATGTTAACGTTCACTTCTAGCCAATCAGAATATTTCAGTAGATATTTTTTTTCTCGCGCACAACTTCCTACGTTTGAGAAAATCGCAAAAATATATTACTTCTTAATATAATTTAAAACATTCTCCGAACATCCCCCTAACTCTAATTTATTTACTAAATGATCACGTAGTGCCTCTATCGAACACTTTCCTTCATATATTAAATCAAACAAATATCTTTGCGAGACGGTTGCCTCAGTTGATGGCCGCCTCCTGTAATAAGAAAGCTAATTACAAAAAAAAAACAATAATTTGCACACATGTTATTGGGCGGGGATTAAAGTCCGTAAATCACTCTATATTGCAATTAAAACTTTTATACTACCGCAGAGTGCTGTTTTTTTCGTAGCTCAATACAAAATAGGATGATTTATAAATTTGTTTAGTGTTTCGAAGGTATGATTCCAAGTATATTTAACACAGTATCCGTTTATATAGAAAACACTTTAAATATATCAATGAAAAGTACAAATCTTGAGGTGAGGTCTCCATACAGAATAAGAAGAAAAGCTCACTGAACTTGACCGCACAACGCTAACAACACAGCTAACACAACCGGGATGCGGACCAGATTAGTTCGTAACTATTGACATCTTCCGATGTTCATAATGTCTTCATAAAATTTAGAATTGTACCCTCCTTTGTAGATAAGTGAAGATCAGTCATATGACAATTATATTAGTAAAAAAAAAGAGGGTGAGTGAAAATACTATTTTCCAGTTAGGTTTCTGGCCCACTGTGCGCTAGGGTCTTGAGTTCGAGTCTAGATCATGCCATGTGCATTTCGGGGGGGGGGCGAAATTGAGTTTGGACAGGTTTTTCTGGGGGCTTCTCCCGTTTTTAAAAACAAGCAATGAAAATGGTATGATCATGTTGACAGAAGACAGATTCCGAAGAAAAATACTAGATTAAGTGTCACTTGGTAGAAGAAGAAGACGGCCAAAAATAACATGGATTGGTGGTGTTACGAGCAGCAATTGGAGAAAAAGAATTGGACGATGGAGATTGGAATGACGGAGAGATGTGGAGGAAACGTACGATAGATTATTTGATATATACATTAGATCCAACGAATAGTATAGAACATTATATTATACATTTTGGAAAGCAACGGGAAGCTACCACAACTATAATTCCCTAGTACATCTGCAAACATAGCATGGAAATGCTATGATTGCAGTGAAAGACCAGCCCTTGGGCAGAATTACTATGGATGGATGGTTGGATGGATGTTATAAATTATGTGAAGGTAAAATACAAACACATGCACCTAAAGGATGTTTTTTTTTTGGCAATTAATAATTTAAGTCGATAAATACTTCTGGGAATGTGTATACGAGTAAATTTCTACACATGCACTTTCAAAATTTGGTCTTCGATAACATAGTGCGTTGATATTCCCACGAATATCGCATTTCCATATTTTTGTAATTCTACTCAGGATATTGTTACATATGGTGATAATCTGTATAACATCCTGACTGTCATTTTTCCTTCTGCATCAGGTTTTTCTTTAAAGTAATACAGGGCTCAGTCATGTTGCTCTGCGATAAAAATAATATTTTTGTTTGGGTTTGTATCTGGAACTATCGAATAAATCAAATCATAGTGAATTTCTCGTGTGTAGTTCAATCTACGCCTAGAACTATCGAATAAATCAAATCATAGTGAATTTCTCGTGTGTAGTTCAATCTACGCCGAGAAGAGAGCCTTCACCCGCCGTGTTTGCCAATTACAGTTAATTAGCATTTGACTTTATTACTATCTTAATTTTTGTACATATAAGGAGAAAAAACTTCAACTTAAGGAAAACGGCAAAGTAGCCTATTATTGTTACTGACTACTTAACTCATGCCCCAAATAGGAGTCAATGACTAATCACATTTGAATGATTTTTTATTTACAACCAATCAGTCATTTTTCACCTCCATTTTATCGGTTTAATTTTATTACTGTAAAATCATGCTCCTCCTATTTAACATTCATAGCATTATTTTACACTGAAAACATGTGGTTACCAGATTTTGTATATAGTGCACGAATGTTAACACATAGTATTTGCGGGAGATAATATAAAAACAATTGTTACAATTGATTATGCCACAAAAAAGAGAAACCACTGTTTGCACTTTCTTAAACGTATTTTTTCCCAGGTAATGACGTTCCAGAAAAATATAATTTACATATTTATATCATAGGACATCAAAAATTAATTAATATACAGTTTGATATGTTTCATTTTTTCTCCACTAGGGTGCATTCTTACAATATTGCGATCCTTTGGCAATAAATAATATTATCTGGTTGCAGTGATAAACAAGTGTAACATAACGTTTCTCATTTGTTTTCAAACATCACCGTTAACATTAAATATATAAATAGTTTAAAATAACTATATTTAAATAATGATTTGCGAGTAAACAGTTTAATTGTATTCGTTAAATAGTCCTAACAAATGCCACTCTTGATTTCCAAATTATCTAGATAAATTGGAAATCACTCGTGGCATTACTTATGAAAATTAACAGTATGGATTTGACCACATTCTTCACTAATAGTTTCTTATAAGGCTTAGAAATTTCTTCTCAATCGTTAGAATAAATTACATCTTAAACATAGAGAATGTGGCTTCATTGAGAAAATAAGTTTTTTTTTTATTTTGTGCTTTAGTATTACATAACAATACCTAATCTCAAGTCTGAAATAAGTTACCTACAAACAAAATGAGTCTGCCCAGATTTGAATCGCGACGCCAGTGACCTGAATTATCAGAGAGTGTCATTAAATAAAATTGTATCAGTTTTTGTCAAATTTAATTTCTAGAATCTAAATATTTGATTCTGTATGTGGTGTAACGGTTAGCATATCTGTGAATTCGATTCTCGACTATACCACAGATTTTATTGGTATATGTTCTGGAATGGGATCCACTCGTTCTCGGGTGACAACTAAAGAAATATTCTAATTAAATAGTAATTAACCCCGGCGAAGAAAAGTGAGACGAAATATCAGGAATCATTCAAACTGCGTAAACTACATATATACTAGAAGTCCCGGCCACGCGTTGCTGTGGCTAAGGTATACGTTAAAAAATTAAATTAAGTTGCTGTATTTCAGCCAGATTACTTAAAACTAATACTTACACACGAAATTAATAACATTGAAAATAAAATAAACACGGAACACACTTAAATTATGAAATAATCAATATTTATAATTCAATTGAAATTCGCGGTTGCAACAAAAAGCACAGCCATCTGGATCTCTCTTTGTTAAATAATAAACAAATTACCTTACCAAGTTACCTTACACCGCCATCTGTTAGAATCGTATGGAACTCACAGATAATTACATCGCCATCTGTTAGAATCGTATTTAACTCTTTGTTAAATAATAAACAAATAATTTGCAATAAAAAATAATGCGACTATAAATTTAGTTATAAACTACCCTAAGTCTCAAGTTGGATCAAACTGCACACAGTGAGCAAAATTTTATTAAAATCGGTTCATTATTTAGGATTCCATCGCGGACAAACAACGTGACACGAATTTTTTATATATTAAGATATAGTCTTCTGCTACTCAATAGCAGTAAATGATTCAATCGTCATTGACCATTTGGAGTTCAAGTGTCACATGTTTACTAATATATATTTTGTTTATCTGGGAATTAATTTTAAGGAGAAATTCGGCAACTAATAATGATGTAAATTCAGCCATGTACTAAGTATACATCGGATTTGAAACCAGAGAGAAATATTAAGGCTACAATATTCCCTGTATTTATTTGGTTTTAAGTTGAAAACATTGGGGAGGAATCTCTTGAGAGAAGTCGAGCACTAAACATACGTACTTCTATTTAACCTCACCGTACGTTTTCAAATCCTTTTCTCTCCCTCTCGTCGGTACACTCCAAATCTTAGAGACCTAAGTTATTTCGGGTTTGGTATTAAGTCTCTAAAATTGGGGTGACTGAAGCAAAGCTTTGAACGAGAAATGTAAGAGGGTGTTGAAAAGTAACTATAATGTGGGCTTTCCTTAACGTTCAGAGTAAAATGTCCACGGAAAAGAGATGGTGTAACCAAAGGGGGAAATGTTTTCAAAATTGGTGGCAGAAGTGCGATGGAGAGTCCATCTTAACTGTGATGATGACATCGAGAAAGCCGAACGATGTTCTTTGGTTGAATGGAGCTCTCTTGAAGATTATTTTAATGCCGGCGTTTATAACTCGAGATGCGTTTTATCATTTCTTTCCACAGCTCTTAGTATTTTAATGATTCCTGGAGTGTTTGAATATTGTAAAGATTATAGAAAAAATCTTATACAAATTTAATGTTGTATTCAAATGAAATGATCGTTAAATGTACTAAATGAAAAAAAAAAAAGAAATAATCTTTTTCATATGGATTTTTGCTACATTTTGAATAGCAATAGCGCAATTACTGAGGTATAAATTTAGAACTTGATTATACATTTTAAAAGATGAAATAATTTTACTAATGGTAGTCCGACACACTTTGCATTTCTAACGATATTTTTAATAGTAGTATGTTAGGCCATCAATTTTTATTCAAATGAAACTTATTCTGTTTCATCATGTTTAAGTATTTCACGTAGTATATACCTGCATAATTTTCCGATTTCATCATTGATATTTCCTTAAGGCAAAACAAGGCAACTGAGCTATTAATGAACAATATTGAAATAAGAAGAGTCAACAATTGCGACGTCAATTTATATAAGTGCAATAAAAAGGAGGAATTAGGGCCTATATCCAGATGCATATGCATACCATAACTAATTCTATTGAACCCATAGGTTTATGGCCGCGCGGACAAAAGTTCCCGTACATCCCTATCCTGAAAAGTTTCCAATCATCTCCTGTATAATTCGCCTCTCTCAAATTATAGTTAATCTTATTCTCCCACTTCATTCATGGCCTATCTACTGGGCGCTTTTCCTCTGGTTTTCCATCAAGAATATTATAGTTCATCTTTCGTTCTCTATTCGTCCCACATGTCCTGTTCATTGCGGTATACGAGTATTTTTTTTATTGAATGTGACATCATATAAAGATCATACACCTCACTGATATTTAGTCCTCTCTACTCACCTCTCTGCTCGTATCTCTTTGTTCCAATTTTTTTCCCCTAAGAACTACTTGTAATATTTTCTCCTCCCTTAAAGTAAGAGTTCATGTTTCACAGCCTTTAATAAAACTGGGAGAATAACATATTATATATTTTCAGTTTAATGTTTTTTTAGAGAAGTTGGAATGACAAGAATCCTTGTAATGCATGCATTTCCAGAATGAAGTCAATGTTTAATTTCTCTCTACACCTATTTCTTGATTGTAATTACTTTTCCTAGGTATTTGAATTTAACCCCTGTATTTCCGTAGGTATATACGTACAATAGGCCGAAACAACTTGTCACCTTTGACAATTGAAAGATTTCTCCCACTACGTCCGATTTACTACAACAATCAGTTTTATCAGTCATTCAGGCTTTACGTCATATTCATAACCTCATGAGCCCTCACAGTAATTATACGCGTATTTTATGTTTCTTTGTCGAAATGAGAATATAAATAAATATATCGTAAGCTGCGAAATCTAGCAAAACAGTGGATAGTTTTGCACTCTTTATCTATCGGTATTAAAACAAACTTTTCTTCCGTGGTAATAAATCACTTCATCATCATCATCATCTTAAGGCGCGACAACTTCAAAAGTGAAAGTTTTGGCCTTCTCAACAATCCTCCTCCATGCCAATCTGTCTCTTGCCATATTCAAATTACTCACTTTCATTTTCTTAAGATCGTTCAATGTGTCATCCTTCCATCTGACCTTTGGTCTTTCAACTGCTCTGCCTCCTATAGGTTTCCATTTAAAGAGATTCTTGACCAGTCTCTGATCATCCATTCTTATCAAATGTCCAAGGCAACTAATTCTGAGAGATCTTACATTAATGAATTTGTTTAGTTCGTTATTTGTTTTGATTCCCTAACAGTTATCAGTTCCTCTATTTTGTCCAAATATTCTTCTTAAACATTTTCTTTCAAAAATTAATAATTTCTGTTTTATTGTTCCTTTTAGGACCCAAGTATCACTAGCATATGTAACTACTGGTCTAATGAGTGTACTTTATAACCTTATTTTTGCTGTTTTTTATATTAATTTGCTTTTAAATAAGATTCTATTTGCAAAATACGCTTTATTCCCATTTACCATCATCATCATCATGAACAAATTCGTTTTAGGCCATGTGGCCTGTACGGTAAACCTAGCGAAGATGGTCTTGATCTTTCCACCGATGTTTTGGTCTTCCTTGGTCCCTATGTCCAGTTGGGGTATATTGGAATGCCAATTTTGGAAGTCTATTTTCTTGCCATTCTTCTCAGATGATTTTTCCATTCTTGTTGGTATCATTCCAGTCTTTGCTTAAGTTTCTTCGAGTAGTAGGAAGTCCCCTGGGTTGGTTACCAACCATCCGCAGAGCAAGACTAGTGGTAGGGCTGCTACCTTATAGCCTCTAGTCAGGCGTTCAAAATATGGAATTTCCTCCATATTCGATGGAACGGTTATACCGCCGTGACTCGTCCCCATTACCTCGTTAGTTAAAAGCAGGGTGTACCACGTGCAGGTGAGGTTGAGAATTAGGTAGGAGAGGTTATAGAATGCACATCACTACCTCTTACACCCCTCCCATTTACCAATTGTCCTTAATTTCCTCTTCTAATGCATTATGTCCGTTTACTTAGGTACCTAGGTATTTAAATAATCCCTCATTTATAGGATAATATTTCTATAAGAAATCGTCTGCCACCTCAACCAAGAATTGCATGATTATTTTGGGCGCACATATATTGTCGGGACAGTTCAAAATGTATCAACCCTTGACACATTTCCCCAATTTCTATCCATTCACAAACATTTACTTGTTTACTCGTCTAATTGTTTACTCATTTAGTATTTATTCATTTGTTTATTCGAGCTTGGATAACGAATCGTGTAACATGTCTCATCATAATACGTGGATTATTTCACGGCAGATAAAGTAGGCATTTTTCAAAAAGCGCTTACCAAGACTGACTTCACCGCCCCGCGGCGTTAACTAGTTGGGATTACACTACACAGCACTGTAGGCCTACATTTCATTCCTTGCACTAGAAGTCTAATTATTATTAATTGCCAAGGATATGCGATGGAGAAATTACTCATTTTTATTTTCCTAACAGCGAAACTCCTATGTAATTAACTACAATAGATCCTAAGATTGTCCACAACTGTAATTTCGGTATAGCGTCGCTGCCTCACACTCAACGGTCCCGGGTTCGATCCCGGGTCGGGACAGGTAATTTTTTATCACCTGTGTAAACAAATGTCAGGAAAACTTAATGCTAAACGATTCCCGAACATCATCTGTCCATCATAATCATCATTAATATTTTAACCATATATACTATGAATGTGTGAGTGAATTGTGTGTTTCAACTTAATTTTCGTGTTGTCTCGGAGGAGACCCAGCATTGAACTGATCACTCATTCGGGGAGTCCTTTCATATCCTTGTGTTGCCAAAAAAATAGTCGTGTGTGATCCAAAAGCTTACAATCACTCCACCGACGATTCGTGCAATTGTAATGCCCGAGCGGTGGTGGTGCTTGGTATTATACAAAAGGCTGAGACGTTAAACTACTATGGAAAATAACAAGAAGATCCTGAGATATTATGGATTTTTCCTACTAAATTCCATGATGTTTAATAGGCGTAGCCTATCGCATGTTATACAGTAACATAGCATTTATGTGAAGAAAACATAATATAAATAAATCCACTTTAAAATTAGAAAAGTTAGGCTAAGTGTCAAAATATTTCGATACGGATTAGGGGTAAGTCTGCAAATAGTGCAATCGTTTACGATTGGCAGTGACGTATCTGCCATTAAATTATCCTTTCAGGTTCAGTATTGGAAGTACGTTCCCAATGAACCAGTGGTCTTCATGTTATAATAATAATAATAATAATAATAATAATAATAATAATAATAATAATAATAACTCTATTTTACCTTTCAGAGTTAAGGTTTTAAGGGCTTGTTTACCACTCAATCGGGTTAGAAAAATACAGAAATTAGTCTTTTATCTAAATTACGAAAGACACAAATAAGAATAAGAAAAAAAATTATTTACAAATAAATGTTAAATACAGTATTGACACCCGAATAAGCAAGTGCTCGTGCTCGGGTGCAGTTCAGTTACATGAATAATACAAATAGAATATATACATTTAAAGTTGGGGCCAGTATCATTTTTACATAAATTATGGCACATACAAATAAAAAATAATAATGTATTGGGAATAAGACTTATTCTAACAAGAGAATTAATGGAATGGGCAATGATATACATAAAATAATATAAATCATATAATGTAATGGATTATAACCAATAATACAGAAGAAAGTATTTAGTTATATAATGATTACATAGTATACCTACAATGTAATTATTATCTATACTCGCCTCACTATGGTGGTTGTCCAGCGGCTCGCTATGATTCTCCGCAACAGTTATATATAATTAAATACAAAGATGCCGACTACTGCCACTATAATAATTCTGCGTGTTAATCATTGTCAAGCATTGTCGCGCGGCACCCGCTATTATATATACGAACAACCATCATAGTGAGGATAAAGTACAATAGGCTTATACTGTATGTGATTTACTCCAGGTTTAACGAATAAAATCTAAAATGTACTGGATAGGAAATGAAAAAATACTAACCACATAGAATAAACATACGGCAATACAGGAATAAAATTAAATATTGTTGTCAAAATTTGTTTAAGCCAAAACAACGTGAAAACAACCCTACGGTATCGCGCAACAATAGTGAATGTAATCTGTATGGAGGCCGTAACGTAGACGGTTAAGGCAATACACTACAAACCGGAAGGTCGAGGCTTGGAGTCCCGGCGTCGTCTGAATTTTTAAACTGACGAGAACAATTTGCTGGCACTTTAGCCCTGGGATCGAATCAGCCTGTAACGGAAATGAGTACTAGGCGCTTGTTCTGGGGGCAAAGACAGTCATCACGCAGGGATGACAACCTGGTTGACAACAAGTGTTGATTGTCTTAATTCCCAAGGGTCCTCTATGGCCTGTAATAGGAATACTTTACTTTACTTTTACATAAATTGTGGACATCCTGAATACTTTGTCATTCATTCACTTACCAGGTTCAATAACATTTTCGTAAGTAATAGGCCTAGAGCAGATAGGAAAGTTTGGTTAGAGAACCATGTTGTTATATAGTGAAATGAATCATATGTTTGTAAATTAATGTTAAAATTGCCTGTGTACCTTTGGATTAGTTACGATAGCATTCTATCCTTGTTGATATCAACAACAACAACTATAAAAACAATTATGACCGTTGTACAAATAAACTGCGACATCAATCAGATTTAATTTCACCGCCTGGGGGAATAAATATATAGTTCTGTGATATGAAATCGAAACGTAATTATTCAGCTTTTATCTGGTGCAATATCGAAAATTATATCACAATTTCAGGTTAGTTCATCTGTTGGATAGACAAGCTCTTACACACAAATGTACAGATGCTCCCATTAATGTTCGATTTAACCCTATTATTACACTTTCTTGTATTTAAATTTGTATATTAAGAGAAAAATCATTTAATTCAACATTAATATTTATCTGTATCATATGAAGGGTACACGGGAAAAACCGGGGATTCTCCACTTTAATTTACCTGATATATTTTCAAAGCCCTGTAGAACAGCAGTGTGCATGCGCCAAAGTTTATAGAGCCAGCGATAACCCACCATCAAACCGCATATCGATTATTATCGTTGTTTCGATTATTATCGTTTTTTTGTTTTAAGTAATTAGACACACATAAAATGTAACGAATCTAAAAGATAATTAATTAACTCACACTTAACCTAATTCAATTACTCTAACCTAGGGTGGATCCCATGAAACGCCCTTTTTTTCACTCCTTAATATTCGCAACCATCGATAACCCACTGGTTCCAACTATATAATATACTCTCTGGAGAAAATAGCAAATCACCATCATAATATGTGTATTTGAATAAATACTTAAAATTTTTTAATAAAGTTATAAAAACTGTTCCAAATATTTAAAAATATTTAAAAATGTTACTAAATTCAGAAGAAGAGTTATAATTCACAATAATAAGCTGAAAAATTAAGGGTAAATCATTCTAAACTTGAGCCGAAAAACCAGCAAGTCACTTTTGACTTGAATACGTATTTAAATTTGCGTCCATAGTGGGAGGCAATTCAGGAAACTGATGATAACAAAATCGGGGGATACAGTTTGGCGTTGCAGCTACAAATCTGTCATCTACAACCAAAATTTAATTACAGCACTCGCTAGATAAAGGATCGAAGTATTCGCTATGTTGAGTGTGGACTGTGACGTATTGCACACGGCGTATGGGGATGCGCCGCCATTTTGAGGCCGTTTCGCTGAGTCACATAATTTTCGTGTAGTATAAATTTTGTCTCTGAGAGGTTACGATCTTTATTTGAGTTTCAATCGACATCTCTCGTAAAGATCTATCGATTGCGCATATAAAACATTAGTGTGAAAGAGTTACAATGAATATATATAGTTTAAAAGTAAAAATAAAATAAAAATAAATAATGCAATGTCGACCTACACTCGTCAAAAAGTCACATCATAACTGAGGTGTCGTATAGGTAGGAAAGGGCTTCTCAAGAGCAATTCAGTGGTACCCATAAAACACCAGCATACAGAGTGAATCGGTGCCGGGAACATAAAGTAATTAAGGCGTTCGAGCGGATCAACGCAGGCGCCAGTATATCTGCAGCTGGAGCGGCCAACCCTGTGCAAGTGGATGATGTAATGATTATGACATAATACATAGAATATGCTCAAAGAAAATATTAAACGTTACGTACACGTATTCACGTAAAATACACGGCCGTGTCCACGACACAGCCACAACCCGATTTTTTTTCCCTTGAAAACTAGAAAACGTAGTTTTAGCTGTACAACATACATAGGTCCACCGCTGTGGTCTTGTCACGCAGCGGGCCCGGGTTTGATCCCCGCTCGGGACAGTTTTTCTAGGTGAGGTTTTTATCGGGGTTTTTCCTCACCTCTAAGACAAATGTCAGGAAAACTTTAAGGCCTAAACGGTCCCCGAAATCGTATGGCCATCATCATCATCATCATCATCATCATCATCATCCTTCACCGGTGTGGAAAGCAACGGGAAGCTACCACACCTACAATTCCGTAGTAAAGCTGCTTAGCATCGCATGAAAATTCTATGATTGCAGTGAAAGACCTGCCCTCGGTCAGAATTACTATGGATGGAAAACATACATAGTTACGTACTTGAATGCCAAGTTTTGGAGGTAAATAAATCCATTGCTAAATTAATCTTTTACTGTTTCAATTTTCTAAATTAGAGTGTTTTTCATGGAGAATCTAATGATATTTCAAACTCCATTCCGACAAAAGTGACTTAACTGGTTCTTTCCCTGTACCCTTCATATCGTTATATTAGTAATACGCATACACAATTATATTTGAATTTTTAGTGGAAACTGCTTGTAGGAAATCTAGAAGGAAAGCGCCAAGAATGAGGTGGGAGAATATTATTAACCATGATTTGAGGGATAAATTAAATATTTTTATTTATTTATTTATTTTATTTTTATTTATTTTGCCTGGTGGAGTTAAGACCATGTGGCCTTTTCTTCCACTCACCAGGACAAACATATATTACATCAGAATATAACAATCATATTTAACTCTATTATTAAATAATAAATGAAAATTTGATCAATAAGATAATATCTATTATATTACGATGTATAATACAACCAGTTAATGATAGTTAAGTTTAAGACTAAAACTAATAATAAAATGTATTCAAGCAAGATAAATTAAATTGTTGGTAGACCGTCCCTATCTAATGTAGCCTACATAAAAAAAACAAAGAAAGATAATGAGATATAGACAATTAATTTTACGGATTTTACAATATGTAAACAAATGAAAACACTTGTTAATCTTAATAATATTTTCATAAATAGTTCAACTTATTAATTTTTAAAAGAATACTATCGGTGAGGTGTAGGCCTATGTTTTAGTTTGTTATTAAATAATTCTTTAGTTTCTTTTTGGACGATGCTATAGTTTGACAGTCTCTGATAAAGGGCGGAAGGGAATTCCATGTTTTAGCAAGTGAGACTGTAAAAGATAATGAATAATGCATAGTGCGATGAGGTGGGATATAAAGGACAATGAACGAGTGTCAAAGTTATATGTGTCGGATAGTCTAATGAAGCGGCGTGATAAATAATTAGGCGATGATGTTTGAAGTATTTTATAGAGAAGGTATAGGGAATGGACTGTCCTAAGAACTCTTAGATGAAGCCACGATAATTGTTCCAGGGACGCGAGGGAATGACTGGAAAACATTAGCTAAGGATAGGAATGTATGGAGGACTTATGCCCACGGACATGAACCTATTGGTTTGACAGTGCCATTGAATTAGTTAGTTATTTATTAGAGTATATGGTGTCTTCACGCCCAGGTTTGAATTTTGACGCTGATGACTTTAGCTATTTAAGTGAGTAGATAGCATAATATAAATTAATAAGCTATAGAAAGTACATAGATGTATTATTAGTCTGTAATGAATTGGCTTTGATTAGAATCATTAGCCATGACAACAAATAGTACATGAACAATTAATCGAAACAATAATTAATACCTCTAATAGATCAAACAGTTAATCTCACAAACCTAGTATTCATCTTCTCTCTTGCTTCCGATTATTTATCATTGGTAATGCCACGAGTGATTTCCAAATTCTCTAGATAACTTTGCATTTGTTAGGACTATTTAACGAATAAAATTAAGCTGTTTATTCACAAATCATTATTTAAATATAGTTATTTTAAAATATGTACATATTTAATGTAAACGGCGATGTTTGAAAACAAATGAGAAACGCTAGTGATGCTTCATTTGTTCATCACTGCAAACAGATCACTTTATTTATTGCCAAAGGATCGCAATTTTTGTAAGAATGCACCCTAGTGAAGAAAAAATGAAGCACATCAAACTGTTTATAACCAAAATTATAGGTTATTAATTCATTTTTGATGTCCTATGATGTAAATTACATTTTTCTGGAACGTAAATTCCTGGAAAATAATACGTTTATGAAAGTGGAAGCAGTGGTTTCTTTTTATTGTGGTATAATCAATTACTATGAATGTTTTTTTATTATATCCCGCAAGCAGTGTCTGTTTACATTCGTGCACTATATATACAAACTGGTAGCCGTAATTCTTAGAGAGTCAGTCACTGCAAAATAAGGCTCTGACCTATTTAGAATGTTAAAATGGAGGAGCTTGATTTTAATATGATAAAATTAAACTGATAAAATCGAGATAAAAAGACTGTGATTGGTTGTAAATCGAAATTAATTGAAATGTGATTGGTCATTGACTCCCATTTGGAACATGAGTTAAGTAGTCACATTTAAATTACGCCAGGAATTTATATTCTTTTAGAAATTTGAACTGAAAAACATAATACGGTTATTCTGCCAGTAATGTTATATGGATGCGAAAAATTGACTCTTACTTTAATGGAGAAAAGAAGATTCCAACCATTTAGAATAAAGTTCTTAGGGAAATTTTTGGCCCAAAAAGAGAAGAACAGAGAGGTGAATGGGGAAAACTGCATCACAGTGAGCTACACGGACTTCATAGGAAGCCAGATATAATAAGAACTGTTATGACTTGTAAACTGCGATGGGCAGGACACGTGGCACGAATGGGGAATGAAAAAGGTGCATGGAAGCTTAGTAGGAAAACCAGAGGGAAAACGCTCAGTTGGTGGACCAAGAATGAGGTGGGATAATAATATTATCCATGATTTGAGGGAAGTAGATTACACAGGGATGATTGGAAAGCATTAGCTCAGTATAGGGAAGTATGGAGAGCTTATGTCCTCGCGGCCATGAACCTATGGTTTCGATAGGGCCAGTGAGTTAGTTAATTAGGGATTATAACATATTAAATAAGCCCAAAACACCTAGAGATACGGGATATCGGTTGTTTAAACCCGAATTAAATATAAACTCATCAGGAATAATAATTTTATAATCATTTATTTATATACAGTAAATGGAAAATAATATAATCGAATATGCAAGTTCCATAATTAATTTGAAGCAAGTGAGAAAGAAAATAAATTATATAAGTCAGAACTCATTTATTAGAATCATGCTGAAGTATATATTTAATTGATCCTGTACATTTAATCACTGATGAGGGGATCTCTACATATAATAAGGGGCGTATAGAGAAAAGAAAGCCCTTTATAGGACCAAAAAACACTTCTCCCTCATCAATGGAATAAAATCGACATCTAGGCGGGCGGCCTGCCACCTGGCGACTTCAAGACACACCGCTAACAAGCTGCATTCTGCATTGTATCCCTACCCATACATAAAAAAAAACATAATAAGGAAAAAACTTGCTAAATTGGCAGTTAAACTTTTGTCTACGCCCAAGCATTAAATTGTTTAGCAGAAAATAACAGTGTGAATGGGTTTTGGAATCGCTCTATTGTTTTCTAGCAATATGGCTGTGTTGGGGAGTAATTGTACTTTGAAATACATAGAGGAGAATAGACATGCGGAAATGTACAGGGGAAAGTATCCTTTCGCTATTCATAATATACCACAAAGGCACATTTTAACTCTGTATGTGAGGTATTATTTACCGACAGTGTATGGTCTGCATTTGAAAGATTTTCGAATGTTGAAGTGCTCATGAAAATATATTATAAACATTTTTTAAATTTTAATCGATCATATTTTGTAGGGACAAACATATGGAGAGAAAAAAATCACACACACACACACACACACACACACACAGATATACCGGGTGCATCAAAATTAATAGCGCAAACTGAAACCGTTGAAAGTATACGATAGTAGAAACAAAAAAGTTCTGTTAATACCATCCATCCATAGTAATTCTGCCCGAAGGCAGGTCCTTCACTGCAATCATAGCATTTTCATGCTATGCTTGCAGCTTTACTAAGGAATTGTAGGTGTGGTAGCTTCCCGTTGCTTTCCACACCGGTGAAGGATGATGATGATGATTATGATGATAATGTTAAGGTTGATGATGATATTGATGGCCATATGACTTCGGGGACCGTTTGGGCCTTAAAGTTTTCCTGACATTTGTCTTACAGGTGAGGAAAAACCCCGATAAATACCTCACCCAGAAAAACTGCCCCGATTGGGGATCGAACCCGGGCCCGCAGCGTGACAAGGCAGCACGCTATCTCGAGACCACAGCGGTGGATTTTATATATAATCATCTTGTGTCCAACTGATGATCACATCGATGGCTGAGATGAGATAAAGCTCCTATACTTATAGAGATAGGTGAACGACAAATGTGCCAACCAACCACGCCTGATGCCCCGTCCCGTCACAGGCGACGATGGACGAAATGAAACGAAAATGGATGAGATGAGTTTGGAGAAAAATTGTGGAATGAAACTTTTGGCAGGGTAAAACGGAAGAAACTACGAGAAAAACGTGCCCAATTGCTGTTTCGTCCACTAGGAAACCCATATGGAGTGACTGAGACACTAGCGGTGAGAGCGAGCGCTAACAATTTGTGCCACGGAGCAGCCTAACTTCTGACACATTTATGTAATTGAAGTCTACATATTAATTAGAAAATACATATTCATACAGAAATATTTTCCCTCTCAATACAAATTCCCATCCACCAAATGCTGTGAAGCCATGCTTCTATCTTGCAAATGGCGGCTCCTTTATTAAGAAGACATATTTGGGAATTATACATTACAGCCAGTACGGCTTTTTTCAAGTTTTTATTATTGATTTCGTACATCTCATTGATGGATAAATCATATTTGAAGAGAAAAATTATACGCTCAGACCGGGACTTGAACCCGGGACCCTTGGTTCTCTAGATCAAGTGCTCTACCAACTGAGCTACCTGAGCAAGTACCGATCTAAACGCAAATCCTTCTCTATATACATTGTAATTCCCATCCACCAAATGCTGTGAAGCCATTCTACCAGTTACATTGTATTATGGTTAAGATTTCGATCAACTGGCTGCGATGGTGGTATACATGTATGGAAATGAACTGGAAAAAGTTTTGCTCCAGCCGCCTTTTTGAACATGATAGATTTGGAGGTAGTTGAATTTTGGTTTGGGCTAGCATTGCTATAGAGACTAGGATATAGTTTGTATTTTTCCCACAGCTCACGATACATTAATACATTATCCTTGAACATGTTGTACACTTTTATTATATTGTGGATACTAATTTCTTCCTAATGCATCATAATACTAGATTTCATACTCCAAAGAATGCCAAATATGTCATTTTTTTTCCAAGAGAAGAAGATGCTAAATTTGGGTGTCGGATTGGTCTCAATGCAGTCCCGACCTTAACTCTAATTGAGGAGTCTTGGGATATAAAATGAAAAAAAAACTATTCGTCAGTTTTCTGCTGTCCCGCAGAAACTGAGAGAGAGGAGCTACAATTGGATTTAATGAAGAATGGGACAGACTCCCACAACGTGCTCTTAAGAGGATTGCGGGAAGCATGTCGCTTACCGCATAGGTGTATTGAAATCGACAAACACATGACGGACACACTAGTTACTGAGTGTTGAAATAATGTGAAAACATTGATTAGTAAATAATGCAATTTTATATTTCTACTTCTCTGAAGCAATGAGTACTTCGTATTTATAATCCTGTGATATAGTAGTTTTTATGATACCTTATTCTGCCTTTAAAACATACGTTCTGTTCAATAAAAGTAGGCTGTCAAACATACAGTCAGTATAGTTGTTAAATCGTATTTGAGTGAGGACTACTTCAATTCCAAACTGTGTCTCTATTTTTAGCAATGTTAGTCCCAAGTGCTGCCGTCCCAATCCAAGTAATTATCATGGTTGCCTACTAGATGTCTCATTGAGGCGATATGTTAAACATATGTCACTCACTGACATCTGTAGGTAAATAAGCGTCAAGAAATTTCCGTTAGGGGAGCACCCATGTCACCAACATGGACGTACAGTGTATATACGTAAGTGTATGTATGTGTATATATTATATATATATATATATATATATATTCATACTTCAAATTTAACTGCCACTCCAAAGATAATTTACAATGTGAGATTTTTCAGTTCAATCTGTCCAATAAATGTTTTAATTAGACATACCAGAGAGAGAAAAACTTTGGCATTGCAATGTGTCAATTTATGTAACACGTTCCGAAATAGATTATTTTTAAATGATCTATCAACTGTGTGAATTAATTATTAACGTTTAACATTTATTATAGAAATCATGGACAGAAACAATTATATGGGAGAAACAAATGGGGTAAGGATAAACTGAAAAATTACATTGAAAGGGGCAAGGCTAGCCTTTATAGAAATAAAAGTAACTTGTGATATAATTAAGAACTGAATAATCAATCGATTATGGTACATACACCAGATTTCCTTCCTGAAGAATGAGTGCTCCCCTATCGAGAGTTTTTTGACCAAGCTCTTTGAGTTATGCTTATTTCCCTACAGATGTCAGTGAGTGATTTTGGTCAACATATCACCTCAATGAGGCATCTATTAGGCAACTACGGTATTACATGGATGGGAAGGCCGATTAAATTTTGCTCAGAGTCACTAATTCAGTCTAGAGGTTCTTCCAAGAGCCCGTAAACCTTCATATTCGGGACCCAAGGCTTGAAGAATCTCCCGGAGAAATTGTCCATTGAGTTTTTCAATCGTAAAAATCCATCGATACTGGCCGGGATTCAATCCGCGACCCTCGGGTCTAGATGCAAGGAACCACTGGACCACCGCGGCCGACAATCTGTACATTAGTTTTCTTTCTTCAGTTTTGAAAAAAATACTCTTTCCCATTATTACAAAAACCTTAATCGTATAATAACAAAATACTTGTGAATAGGAATCTTAAAACCTAGTAAGAAACTTAGTACTCCTCCTCCTGGCGCGACAGGCCTAGATGGCCCTTAGCCTACCATCCGGCTGCCTGCCTCACATCCACATGTGTCAGTCACAGAGGTAGATGATCATCAGCCAGTGTAGGGGTGGCATGTGGTCAGCATGTCGAGTCCCCCATCCGTTATAGCTGGTTTTCTCAACCTGGAGACGCTACTTGTTGTAGCTACCCAAATGCCTCACGATGCTGGGTGTGCACCGGTCCCATACTGGCCAAAATACCATGAGAAATTTTTTCCCCATGGAGTCCCGTAGCTCTGAGCCAAGGTTTCCTGCCTTAACCACTCGGCTACGGCGAGGGACAAGAAACTTAGTACGTACGAACATAAATATATTTACAGGGATATTAACTTGTAAATGCATAATATGATAGACATCAGTAATGGTAATTATTTAGTTCATCTTCTGTTCCATTTGTCCAATGAAAATTATTTTTTTTCTCAAATGAGCACAGGATGTACTGTACTTATTTCTGCTGTGTTAATTAGAAGAATTCTGCAAAAGTCAACAAAAATAGGTGAGATACTTGTTTCTTATAAAATTATATAAATTTACTGCTGTTCTTTCCATTAGAAGCTTGGAATTGAAGGAGCAGTAGCAGGTTTCAATAACAAGACTCCTTGCAAACAGAATCCTTACACGTGTTCCCACAAAGTAAAGGTAATCAAAAATATCCTTTGTACATATGAAATATAAATTCTTTAGATAAAAAAAAGTTTATTGAATTATGTAATAATAGTCCAACACAAACTTCGAGCTGAGGAACAATCAATCTACTCTACTCTTCTCAACGTAAACATGTAAACATAACATTTAATTTAGGCCTAAACTGAAACACAGAATTATATAACGTATCGAAAATGAAATTTTATAAAGTAATGGCTGTTCCTGTATTGATGTATGGATCAGAATGTTGGACGATCACTAAAAGACAAGAACAAAGATTGGAAGCAGCTGAGATGAGATTTTAAATAAATATAGCAGGGTATACTCTGCTGGATAAGAAAAGAAACGAAGATATAAGAAAGGAACTAAATATTTTCAAACTTACAGACCGAATAATTAAATACAGGAACGACTGGAAAGAACATATTGATAGAATTCCAGAAGAAATATTTCCAAAATTATTGCTAAATTATAAACAGCATGGAAGGAGAAATGTTGCACGCCCACACAGAAGATGGTCTGAACAATTTTAACAATTCTAGCTTTCATGAAACCGGAACGAGCCAACAGGCTTAAACCCAGGATGATAATGATCGAAAATGAATTGAATTCCGAGAAAAGGTAAAACATGTACCACAACTAAAGAAAAACTGTTTTACTTCTGCAATTTTTATTGTTTAATCCAGAGGTCCCTAAACTTGTTTTGTCTCACAGAACACGTGCTAATTTGTTCAACTTTGGATAGACCACCTATCATTCTAATATTTAATTTTTACAAATGCATCAATATCAAATTATTTTTGACATCTGACACAATGCTATTCACTTTGATAAGTATTTCATAAGACACAAATGAAAATATAGTAAAATTATGACATAAAATAACTACACAAAAAAAAATGACTTTAGTGGGAGGGATGAGTGTGTTGCGTTAATAACAACGTTTCAATATCTGGCTTCAAATTATTTTCGTTTTACCTTCAATCTCCTCGATCAGTGATTTCCAATCTGTTTATTTTATTTTAAGAAGATTGTCAACCGCACAGAAACGAGGTAAGAAGATAGAAAAGCTACCAAAAGCTTTCTCGCGATAATACATATGCAGCTTTACTTTATGGTGTTCTTCCATTACCCAAGTAGCTCACTGGTAGATCATCAGAACTTAAAGTTGGAGACCCTGGATTCAAATCCCGGCTCAGGTCCATTTTGTCTCTAGTTTTCTTAAGTACGATGAACGCACAGCTTTTCTGGAAGCATTCAGTAAACGTTTACATCAACACAAAAATTGTCGAATAATGTATTATTATTGTTATTATTATTATTATTATTATTATTATTATTAATATTAATATTATTATTATTATTATTATTATTATTAATATTAATATTATTATTATTATTATTATTAATATTAATATTATTATTATTATTATTATTAATACCAGTTTAGTTTGGCTAACATTGTGATATTCGTCCTTCAGTTTTCTTTTTCAATCTCTAATGCACTAATTTGTGTGACTAATATTATTTTCCCCTATCCATATAACATCCCACTAAAATTTGTGTTCTAAATGTAGGCTCTACATTAGATAGCTGATTAAAGTCACTTAGTTTTCAATATTTAATATATTAATGGATTCTACAATCATAATTCTAATTTCAACTTTTATAAGATTCATGATGTGTTCCGTTGGGGTATTATTCAAAATTAAAATATAAAATTATGGAATATTCACCTGAAAGGTCCGTCTCCTCAAATTAACTAATTATTTAACTGGTGTTTTGAATCCTGCCGATGATGGGGCAAGTCCCGAAAGCGCTACAGTTAAATAATTAATTAAGTTGTGGAGACGGACCTTTCAGATGAATATTCCATAATTTTATATTTTAATTCTAATTTCATTCAATTTCAAACTTGTTCTAGCCCGAAAGCCTATTACGTCTATCCCAATTCCCTGATATACTTAATTGTAGAATATTGATTTCTTTGTTTTAATAGCTAGCACAATGATGAAAATGACGATTACAAATCGAGCAAATTATCTTCACATGGTATCAAACGAATGGAGGAAATAACATAAGGTGATCGAAATTACAAATTAACCCCAGGGCTTTAAAAAATCCACAAAGCTAGTAAAATAATAATTGTGAAGATAACTCAGTCTGGTAAAGTATTCTCCAACTGACACTCAAAAAGGAAATGAGGGGAAGAATCCAACAATATCTTAAGCAGAGAAGTGGAATCTTTGGGCCAGATATGTTGCAATTTGTTGACGAGGTTTTAGTGTATTTTCTCCCACGCAATCTGGTAAAAAGCTAAGGAAAAAAGAGAGAAACACGCAGGAGGGGAAGAAACCAAGACAGTCGTCAGGAAAGAAGATAGCTTTCTACGACTCTACAACTGCAGCATTTTGGCAAGCAGAAACTAGGAGAATGAGGGGGTGAGGATCTTCTCGGACGGATAAATTATGCGTAGAACTCCCCAGTGAGCCATGTCCAGCCCTAATCCACTTCCATCAGAGAACTCCAGGATGTGGTGCCTGTGCGGTGGTCAGGGGTGTACATTCGTCAACCAGCCACTTTTAGGTTTTACGTGTCTCATTTTATGTAGTGGTTGTAAATAAATTGTACTATAATGTAGTTTCACAAATGAAGTAGCAATGAAATTTAATATGAGAATCACTGAAAGTAAATCGAAAGTTATGGCATTCAACGGGAAAGATCACATGAGGTGTAAAATCAGCATTAATAACAATGTAATACAGCAGGTGAACAATTTTAAACAAGTGGGATGCAATGTGCCATGCTGTCAGAAGGAATATATTAATATTAAATTAAATAGATTTTACAGAATGTGGCAATATAAAACGAACACTGAGAAATAAAACATCGAGGAGTATACAAGTAAAATTTTACAAAATTATGGTAGTTCCTACCTCAACATATTGAAGTGAGAAATGGACTCTTAACCGCTCAGACAGAAGAAAAAACAGAAACTGCAGAAATGAAGTTCTTGCGTACAGTAGCAAGTGTGACAATTTCGGACAGAAAAGAATATATTAGAAAATACTTAAGTATTTTTAATTTAACAAATAGAATTGACAATATGAGAAACAACTGGTATGAAGATATTGAAAGGATGCCTACAGTCAAATCAAAAGGACATAGAAGTCCTGGACGCCCATTTACTAGATGGGACGATTCACTAAATCCCATTTAATATGAAAACAAGTCAAAAGACCTAATTTCATGATGTGGAAGAAAAAGTCAATGTAGATTCACCTTTTATTATTGACTTCAATGAAAGGACAGAGTCGTGATATGAAAATTGAACTAACTTACTAACTCACTAGCACTATCGAAACCGTAGGTTCATAGCCGGGCGGATATATGCTCTCCACACATCCCTAACCTGAGGTAATATTTTCCAATCATCCCCTGTATAATGGACTTTCCTCAAACCATGGTTAATACTATTCGCTTGCTCATTCTTGGTCTACTAACTGGGCATTTTGCCTCTGGTTATCCAACAAGAAGCTTTCATGCTCCTCTTTCATTCTCCATTCGTGACACATGTTCTGTCCATTGCAGTCTACGAGACTTAACTATTCTTATTTTATGTAGTTTCCTATAAAGATTATGTAGCTCACTGTTATGTGGTTTCCTCCATTCCCCTGTCCGTTTATCTCTCTTTGATCCAAAAAATCTAATTCTTATTCTTCTTAAACAGAATGTGTTGGCTTTTCATCCTGTTTATTTCCAAAATCACTCCTCGGAGGAAGACGTATTGGATGTGCATTCACTATCTATCCATCCCTTAGCTGGGCTTCCTCTTGTTCTTCTCCCGTCCATTGGTCTATCTTCTTTAGCTCTTTTTTGCAAGTCGATTTTCTTCCATTCTTTCTATATGACCCTTCCAATATTTTCATCTATCTATAATAAATTTGGTTATGTCTTGAATATGACATTTGTCCCTAATTTCTGTGTTGTGTATTTTACCAAATACCGTTTTCCCCTGAATAGTTCTTAAGATTTTCATTTTACGAAATCTAATTAGTTGATTTAATTATTTCATAGTAGGCCTACTTTCTTTCGTGTTTGCCGCTTTAATTGTCCACCATTTCCGAGAACGTCGGCCATTTTCTCAATAACAGTAGGCTTATATAACGTAAGCTGGGAGAGTGCCGAATTGGAAATATCCCGAACTGGGGAATGTTTTAGAGGGCAAACAACAGAACTACCAAAACAATTTCCTATGCTTCATTATGTACCATTTGGTATTATCGCACTGCAGAGTATTTTTCTTCTTGTTTTATAAACATCTGTCCCTCATTGAGACGTGGGTGCTCACCTATAGACGAATTTCCAAATCAAGATTATTTAGTTACGCTGATACCTTCGGAGGACTGCAGGATACACACTACTAGATCACAAAACAAATGAAAACATCTTAGAAGAATTACCATGGAACCTTTAGAAAACAAAATTTCCGATTATAAGTCAAGATGGATGCAACACGTCCATCGAATTGAAGCTCACAGGATACCCAAACAAATGTTAAGGTATCAACCTGCAGGAATAAGAAGACCAGGACTTCCACTCAAAAGACTTTTGTGTGGTGTTTCCCTTGAGGCCGAAACAGGTCAACAAATGGCCTAAATTCGTGAATCTACTATGATGATGATGATGATAATGATGATGATTCCTGCAGGTGAAGTATGTGACGTGTTGAGCATACTGTGCTTTGAAGACGAGATACATATATTAGGAAAATTTAACGATTTGGAATATTGGAGGCGTCAGTTATTACTGGAAAGATTTATAAATTCAAATCGTGAAAGATTGGCATACTACGAGTTATTGGTAAGCCCAGAAAATTGGATAAACTTGGGTAGATTTCTGGACAAAACGCGGAAAATAAGAACAACGTTCATTCATGAATAAATAAATATGTTAACAAATTGCAAAAGCATTAATTCTTAATAATTCTACATAATTAAATTAATGTATAATGTAATTGTATTGTTATCTAATTGTAATATTACTGTGTTTTGTTTTTTTGTTTTAAGTATACTATTACCAAACATCAACTTATTGTAACGAACTGTCAACAGCACGTTCGGCTTACTGCCCGTGCGACCCATATTTCTAAATAACATTGTATGTATCTTACTTTTAGTCTAATAAAGCCCGTATGTATAGTACTGTCTCAATGAGCAATCTAGAAAGGAACTAAGGATTACTTGGATGTTAGAATGTCGGTTCAAATATAAACAGAGACCTCTTTCTTCAGACTTAATGTACTTTTTCGAGCCCGTAAATCTTCATACTCATGTTCCAGGCTTAAGGATCCCCCCGAAAGTCTTATCTCTTGGAGTTTCCATTCAAAAAATTACCCAGCTGGGCTTGAACTTGCAACTCTCGGGGATAGAGGCAAGGAACATAACCACAAGACCTCTACGGCTGACAGTTAACAGTACGTGTTATGCCATGTTAATAGTTAAGGCCTACAATGTTAATGAACCATTATTAACGAGTAGACATTTTTAGGTCATGCCACATTCACACGAAATAATTTTATATATTTTTTAAAAGTCGATGTAATTTTCATCGAGTGTAATATACGTACCAGAAAGTTGTATTCTAGGAAAAAACTTTCAATTGAAAAAATACTTTTATGAATCAGAAGAATGAAAAGAATAAGACAATTTAATTCGGAAATAGAGGAACTATTATTAATGTGGCAATGGACTAATTGTAAGAAAAATGACAATGTTGAACAAAAATAATTCATGTCTGAATACCACAAGTGACCAAGAAACAACCTCATACAAGTTGTCGAGACGAAATCGAAACGGACTGTGGATTGAGGTGGAAACGATAGATGAGTGTGGAGAAAAGTTGTAGAGAACTTCATCCTCCAGTGAGTTGATCAAATTATATCCGCAAAAGTTAGGAATCACAAAAATAAAGTGTATTTTATACAATGGGGATATACGTATTAATTTTAGTAGTCAATATCTTCTAGTTAGAGAGTGGTTTAAAACTTCATTTAGGCGGTTATGGCACACATTGATTTGGGTATATTAAGTTTAATAAAACTATTTACCCCAAGGGTGGTTGTTACGTAATTTCAGAGCTCCATTATGCTCACATAGGCCTAAATTTTGCCGCACTTACTAGAGATAAGAGAAAGTACAAATAAGTTGAGTATCGTGTCTTTCAAAATGCGTATCCTGTAGTAGAAATGCACTATTACGTTATATGCTTTGTATCCATGTGATCATACTTCGTGCCGTTTATGTATGCTTGCTGAGGGATCGAAAACTGTACAAAATGGGAGGCATGTTAACATAAATATCTAGACGCCCGGACCTGATCTGCCCCATAATGTCCACTAACATCATCTGGCCATCGTAGTTATCATCATCATATTCACCGTGTTTAGTATGAATGTATGTGTTTCGTCTTAACCCTTATATTCGTAATGTATCCTATAGGATACATCAATTATTTTATATATTTAATAAAACAGAAAAAATGAACGAGTATAAATTACTTAATTATGTGTAGAATTACACAATATACGCAATAATAATAGTTATGTATGATATCGTTTTCAGTGCGGTCCGCCACATTCAAATAACTGACACTAGAAATTAATGTTTTGCCAATTTAAGGGTTAACGTTGTGATGTCTCGGAAGGGGCACTGACATTGCTGATCACTCATTTGGGGATGCCTTAAATTCCTCATGGAGTCAAAAAAGCATGTGTGTTATCCATAGTTAGAAATCCCTTTCCCGACAGATCGTATCGCTATAAGGCCCGGGTGACGTGTGGTATGTAAAAAGTACACATAAGGTGAGAGGATAAACTGAAATAAAGAAAGGGGTGAAAAAACTGTCTGAAGTCTTCACAGGAAAACGAGCTGTTAAATATTTTTTTGCACGATAGTGCGTTCTGCCGTATACTTAGAGGAATGGCGGCCATGATCGAAATTTCAATTTACTGAATTTCGGGGTTGCCAACCAATAAATAACTAAATAATTATACTGTAATATTAAAAATTACCTACCGAAGGCAGGAAGTAATATCACTGCCATTTGTGTATACTACGTACAATGTATGTACAAAAATATATCCAAAAAATAGTGTTAATATACATTATACGAAAAAAAAAAAACTGCGTTTTAAGTGAACTGAACTTAATTTGAAAACAAATATTGAAAGCTGACTTAACAAAATACATTAGTTCCACCGGTACCGCATTACAAGTACCTGAATAAATTTTAGTCATTCATGTTAAAGTTGACGGTGAAGTTTGTACAATTACACTGAGCAACAAAAAATAAACTTTTTTTTTGTCTCAGAAAGACAAATATGTGATTCTGGTAGTATTCTTTCTCCTGAATTCAAATATGATATCAGTTTTTCTCCATCACGCAAGGTTTCCGAGAGACAGGAATTTATGATTTCAATCACTTAATACTTTCTACATTCGTAACTACACAACATTCGAGCATTCGGACTCACCTAGAAAGTAAGAAATGACGATTTTCTGCTATATTTCGCCAGTGGAGCATCCCTCTTGATGGTCCAACAATAATCGGCCAGCATATTAGGATTCCATTTGCCTTGATATCTCTTTTCCATAGCTGAAATCTCCTGATGAAAGTGTTCCCCGTTTTATTTTACAATGGACAAATTGACGAAGAAACGTTTATTAAAAATAATTATTTAAATCCATTAATTGAAATTGAAATAAAAAACTGTAGGCGATGGAGAAATTCCTAACACATATTTGAAACAAGATAAAAAACTGCATTAAGTGCTCATGAGAAAAAACTCATGTTGACCAATGTTACTGAATGTAATTGGAATCGTACTCTTGCTCCACGCTTCTTCAGTTTCGTCATTTTGATTACCATCATCCATATTTGTCGCCATTTTATGCCTGATTATTGTCACGGCCTGATGTATTCTCAACTGAATTATTTTCGGCATTTAGCGTGTATAAATTGGCCAGACTGATACCTTCAGTCAGTTGTTTACAATATTATAATGAACGCAAATATTTCCAACAAATATTGTATTATTGTACTATTATTTATTATTTTCAAAACACCATCGTGCAAAAAATAATGTACAACACATGCTTGAGAAGTGTTTTATAAAACCTCGGAAATTAAAAAATCTCGCCATCGCTCCGTTTTTAATCATTTCCTTTCTTCTGTAAAAACCACTTCCTAATCTCGAATTTTAATAGGCCTATACTGTTACAAATGCTCTGGCAAATGTTATAATTCAATTTATATAGCTTATGAACCCATGAATTTTCACTAACCTTCGATCTCTTTTGAAAATATCATTGATGTTTTTCCATTTTCGTAATAAAGAGTGTCCAATAAATTATTATCAATTGTAATTGTATTGCAGAATCGTAAAATTGGCGTCCCTCGGGCAGCATGCGGCCTATTGCGTGTTCGCTCGTCCCTACCTGCACGTAAAAGTATGACAACAACCAATAACTGAGCCAATTAAAAACTATTGACAGATTCAGGAATCACAAGTAGTAGGTGGATAGATCATGTGTGGCAAACGAGAGATTTGAAAATATATGAAACTATGCGAGGTTAAAATTTGTTTGAATACCTGCTTATTCTGAACAGAAACTTACAATTTAGGACGGGATAGGGCACGCGTCGTTTACTGCCAAATTTTCTTTAAAATACACTATTCTTTACATATATTAATGTTTTATCTCAAAAAGATTAGAATTTTTATTGATTATAGAAAAAAACAACATGTTTCGTAGATCTGATTTCTGTAAATCAATGGGGCAGTGTAATATTTTTTACAATAATACTTTAACAGATTTCGCTTCTCTGATTATCGTCATGAATAATTGCGAATTTATTAATAATTTATTAAAATGTACTAGTACATTAAAAAAAGTCTTGTTCGTAGTCCCATACTAGGAAAAAATAGGAATTCCGTACTTTTAGGTGCTTTGAAGATTTTATAAGCCACTTTGCATTATCGGAATGACTTACAGTTAACCATGTAGGCCTAAGTATATGTAGACATATACACGGACCTATGTACAGTACGATTGTACATTTTTATTTTCTGTGCTTAAAATATGTTGTTTGCTTTCAGTTTTCGACAGCACGGTTCAGAAAACTGATTGGGTATTCTTTCTATAAAGTATTTTTTTAACAAGCGGCCTGCATCATTCGAAGTACTCTTACAGTTGTATTCGAAAATGTTCTAACTCCATTTATAGAGACTGTTCAACTCATGCCCCAAATGTGAATCAATGACCAATCACGTTTCAATGAGTTTTGTTTTACAACCAAATACAGTCGTGTTTCACCTCGATAATTATCGATTTATGTTTATCATATTAAAGATAGCTCCTCCTTTTTAATATTCTGAACAGGTCAGGCATTATTTTGCAGTGATCAACTCTCCAACAAATCTATTGAATATAGCAAATAATTAACAGATTCCTTCGGCCTGCACATTTGATAATTATGGGTTCAATAATTATGTTTTTAAATAATGAGTTTACTCCTTAGTTGTTTCCTAAAAAATATAATTAATAACCTATAATGCTGTTTATATTATACAGTTTAATGTGTTTCATTTCTTCTCCACTAGGGTGCATTCTTACAATATTGCGATCCTATTTGGCAAAAAATAATATGATCTAGTTGCAGTGGATGAACAAATGAAACAACCAAACATTTCTCATTTGTTTTCAGACATCGCCGTTTACATTAAATATTTAAATATTTTAAAATATCTATATTTAAATAATGATTTGTGAGTAAACAGATTAATCGTATTCGTTAAATAGTCCTGACAAATACCACTCTTGATTTCCAAATCCTCTAGATAAATTGGAAATTACTTATGAAACCATGAATAAAATTGTTCTAGTCAACAAATTAATATTCATTTACAGGTGAAACAAAATTTCAACGATTACTGCTATTATATCACACAACCACGACTAAAAAAGAAAAGAAAAAAACTTGACTATAAACTGTTTAAATAAATCAATTTGTTCAATTATATATATTTAGGCATAACTTAAAAAAAATATTAGAATATTTCATTACGTTCTTTTTAACTTTTTTTTAAAAATGGCAAAGAGATAGTGAGAGTTTCTAAACGTTAGGCATATATGTTTTACCACCTTCGACTATAAAGTGAATTCTATTACTCCTAATATTTAGCAAACTTCAGGATAAAATTATATTAAATCCTATTACTACACATTTCCGTCTATTGAAGCGAGATTTAAGTTCTAAAACAAACCTTTTCAGCGGATTAAGAGCTGAACTTCTCAGCTATAGGGTTTCCAGTATAAAACCGGACACTCTGCGGCTGGCAGAGTGAAATGCGGACGAGGAGAGAGCGCAGCCTAACGGGTGAAACCCCGTGAGGCGTGTCCGGTTTTATATTGGAAGCCCTGTATAAAAGGAAAGAGGAGATAATGTAAGAAATATATTTTTAAATTTCAGGACACTGTTTAGATGGCATCACGTACAAAAAATAGCTGTAATCACCATACTTAACACGATTGTTGTATGAGTTCTTGTTATCGGCTAAGATTTTAACTTTTCACACAGAACATTACTAATAATAAATAGAAAACTCATATAACTGTAAAATAATAGTGGTTTTCCTTAGAAAGAAAATTTAAACAATTCCGGTCGTCGCCTTCGTAGTTAGCACAATTCAAAATGTATTTATTTAATTGATTATTATAACTAAATATATGTTTTTTTATTATATTTTGCTACGAACAATGCAATTTTCCCTGCGCATAGGTGTAAAAAGTGAGTTTAGAAAAGGGAGATTGCATCTTATGTTTCTTATTCAGATAAAATGAACAAATGAACATGAATGTTGGAGTTACAATTACAACTGGACTTTTGGAGGTAAGACAGAGGCAAGATACACCTACCAGCCAAATTACGTACCTCTATTTATTTATTGTCCACCGCTGTGGTCACGAGGTAGCGTGCTTCCTTGTCACGCAGCGGCCCGGGTTCGATCCCCAGTCGGGGCAGTTTTTCTAGGTGAGGTTTTTATCGGGGTTTTTCCTCACATGTAAGACAAATATCAGGAAAACTTTAAGGCCCAAACGGTCCCCGAAATCATATGGCCATTAGCATCATCATCATCATCGTCCTTCACCGGTGTGGAAAGCAACGGGAAGCTATTAGTCATTCAAACAATCTCTGCAGGCGGAAGAATTACGAAGCTCTGTTTGTTGCTACTCGTGACGTCATATAAGGCATTGTACATTGTCAGCGTCCCACGTCCCATTCCCCTCTGCACTAATAGATAGCAGTGTCACGTGTTCTATTCCTGCATAAACACGACTGCAGTGTCCTCCGTCAACAATTGCGCTTACTCTTTAAAGGGGTAATACCACACCTACAATTCCCTAGTAAAGCTGCAAGCATAGCATGAAAATGCTATGATTGCAGTGAAGGACCTGCCTTCGGGCAGAATTACTATGGATGGATTTATTTAATGATGAATTAGACACTCGAAAATACGAAGTGAATTGCCTCTGACTATAACAGTAAACTACATGGTATTTATAGGAAGCCAGATATAATAAGAACAGTTAAGTCTCGTAGACTTCGATGGCAGGACATGTGGCACGAATGGGGAATGAAAGACGTGCATGGAAGCTTCTTGTAGGAAAACCAGAGGGAAAGCGCCCAGTTGGTAGACCAAGAATAAGGAGGGATAATAACTGTATCTATGATTTGAGGGAAGTAAATTATTCAGGGAATGTTTGGAAAACATTAGCTCAAAATAAGGATGCATGGAGAGCTTACATACAGGTTCAATAGTGCCAGTGAGTTAGTGTCTCTGACTGTTTATACCCTACGATATAGTACCACTGGCAACATTGCATGTGGACAAACGTCCATGGATGGCGATTACTGGAGTTTGTTGTTTATATCTGTCTCTTATAAATTCACAGATTCATATAACGTTGGAGTTTGAGTGATAATATGTAAGTGGGAAAATAGAAAACATGGTATACTGAAGTAACATATTAGAGTCCGATGTTTTAGGATCGCCCGTAACAGTATTGTGCGACTTGTGATAGTGTGCAATACAAAATAAATAATAACTGTAAATGCAACACATAATTTTAAGTTTAAAGTGTAATTAACTGTTCATGTGGAGCATCTCACCATATTAGCCACATAACACGAGCTTTCCCTCTCGTAGTAGAAGGTCCTACCTCTTCGTGCGATACAACAGCTCACTCATTTGTGTTTAGAGTAAATAGCGCTCTATGAATTGTAAATTCTCTCCTCCAATCTCCCTCTACTGCAGTGTTTAACATAAGTAATGCCACGAGTGATTTCCAAATTATCGATAAATTCACGACTCACGAAGTGAGGAGTGAATTCGTATAGAGCATTTGGAAATCAAGAGTGGCATTTGTTAGAACTATTTAACGAATAAAATTAAGCTGTTTACTAACAAATCATTATTTAACTATAGGTATTTTAAAATATTTGTATATTTAATGTAAACGGCGATGTTTGAAAACAAATGAGAAACGATTGTTACGCTTAATTTGATTCTTTTGTTCATCACTGCAACCAGATCATATTATTTATTGCCAAAGGATCGCAATATTGTAAGAATGCACCCTAGTGGAGAAATTTATAACCAACATTGTAGGTATTAACATGCGAATGATAACAAATCAAGAACTTCAGAACATTTGAATACTGCTACTATTACTATAAAGATATCAATTAATTTTTTATGTCCTCTCATGTAAATATGTCAATTATATTTTTCTGCAACGTCATTTCCTGGAAAATAAGTCGTTTAAGAAAGTGCAAACAGTGGTTTCTTTTTTGTGATATAATCAATTGCTACAAATGTTTTTATATTATATCTCGCATGCACTATGAGCTGACATTCATGCACTATATATATACAATCTGGTAGCCGTATTTCTTATGGGGTCAGTCACTGCAAAATAATGCTATGACATATTCAGAATGTTAAAAAGGAGGTGCTCTCTTTAATATGATAAACTGTAGTTGATAAATTCGAGGCAAAACACGACTGTGACTGGTTGTATATAAAAAAATCATTGAAATGTGATTAGTCATTGACTCCCATTTGGGGCATGAGTTAAATAGTCTAAAAAATTCTACATATAAAACTATTAGGCTTACCCAGATTATCTGAATAGATAATCCTCTTCAACAGACGATTGGTTTAAATACTGAACTTTACAGTTATTATATAATATATCACATCGCACACAATAATTTCGTGTTTCTATTATTTGGAACTTTATTACAAGAGTATTCACGATTTCGTAAGTAAAAGTAAAGTGATCCCACAACAGACCCGGAGGCCCTTGGGGTAGTAGGAGGTTAGGGCTCCCACTTTTTCTAGACAATCGGCACTTTATGTCAGCCGGGTTGTCAGCCCTGCGTTACGGCCGCCTTTACCCCCAGAACAAGCGTCTGGTACTCATTTACGTTAGAGGCTGAGTCGACCCCAGGGCCATAGTGCCGCCAGAGGGTTTGGGTCAGTTTAAAAATCCTGATCCCAACGGGACTTGAACCCTCGACCCTCTGGCTTGTAGCTCAGTGCCTTAACCACTACGCTACTCGTATCAAAACTTAATTCATATTCTGTATTTGTGTAGATTCTTAAATTTCTACCCACGAAACTTGTTCGAGGAATCAGACTTCTTGGTCAAAATTAAATATAAAGTAATTATATCCGTAGCCAGGCTCTAATCAAATATAAAAACCAACACTAGGCTATTATTTAGAATACAATATTACTCTCATCTCTATAAAACATTATTTTATTTACATATTTTGTATTTATTTATTCGTGGGCTTAAATTAAAAGGGTATTTTTTTAACTTGTTTAAAAATACAATTTCAAAATATAATACCCTAAAATAAAGTCTTCATTTGATTTTTTCACTATCAGAAAAACATTGAATTCGGAGAAAAATTGAAGCAGGTAATTTCAGATAATAAAATGAAAGTTATGAGGGAAGTATATTATACAGGGAATGATTGGAAAGCATTAGCTCGGGATAGGGATGTATGGAGAGCTTATGTCCGCGCGGCCATGAACCTACGGGTTCGATAGTGCCAGTGAGTAAGTAAGTAAAATGAAAGTTAACACTCATCATGTTTAAGGAAGTAAATGTGTAATGTGCCCATAAATAACAAAATTGCATTTCATATATTAGTAAGTTCGGACGGTATGGGAACGTCGATATTGAGAAATAGCGCGCTAATGCGCTGTTTTCAATTTGGCGTGCACATCACTTCGTCTCTCTGTCCTATACCGAACTAGGTTGGCTAAGACTTCTATGGGAACCACTGAAATTGTATGATATTAATAAGAAAAAACACTGAAATAATGAAATTACCATTAAAAAACATCATCTGCTTAATACCACGTTGTTACAACTGAACTTTCTAATATATCCATCCATAGTAATTCTGCCCGAGGGCAAGTCCTTCACTGCAATCATTTTCATGCTATGCTTGCAGCTTCACTAGGGAATTGTAGGTGTGGTAGCTTACCGTTGCTTTCCACACTGGCGAAGGATGATGATGATAATGTTAAGGATAATGATGATGGCCATATGATTTCGGGGACCGTGTGGGCCTTAAAGTTTTCCTGACATCTGTCTTACAGGTGAGGAAAAACCCCGATAAAAACCTCACCCAGAAAAACTGCCCCGACCGGGGATCGAACCCGGGCCCGCTGCGTGACAAGGCAGCACGCTACCTCGAGACCACAGCGGTGGACTTCTAATATATATGTTATATTGCAGATTTTCGCGGATATAAGTATGAATAAGAAAGTTTTCTTGGGTTTTCCGCGTCTTGGATTCAAGTTCGGCCCCTGGCCACTGACTCCGACGTTTCGGCATGATCCCACATGCCATTATCAAGGAATGATAAGTTCGAGTGGGGCCGAACTTGAATCCAAGACGCGGAAAACCCAAGAAAACTTTCTTATTCACATATATATATATATATATAATATATATATATATATATATATTATCCATAATATTCAATACCTCTTTTAATAAGACCGTTTCTTATATCAACGTGGGTCATTTCAGGACGACATACAGCAAAATTCGTGTACAAAAGTGCTGATTGAATTTAATCAAAGCTGAACAATCAATGCGTAGAGCAATATGTTGTGACCACCAAATAATCACTGTGCTTACGAAGAGACCTAAAACAGGTTTGGGAAAATGAACCATATATGTGTGTATATATATATGTAGTATAGATTTTAAAGAGCGAATCAAGGGTCGCTTGGCTCAGGATGAACCCATGGACATTTCTAACGATTGCGCGACGAACACGATATGCGATTATGTTACAATCAGGCTGTAGTTTTAAAGATGCCATACTTAGGTTAGGAAATTATAATGGATAGCCGTAAGTTGTTGCCAGAAAGATTTGTAAAATAAAGGCGTGATACCCAACATGTACGAGTTAATAATGAATCCAGATAATTGGATAAACGTTGGTAGATTTCTGGACAAGACGCGGTAAATCAGAACTACACTCGTTCGTGAATAAATAAATATGTAAACAAAGTGTAATATTATAAATACTTAATGATTATACTTTGCTTATTTTTTTTTAAATTTGTAATGTAATTTTAATAGCATCTATTGTTTAATATTTTTTATATTGTTGGTTGACTATTTAATATATTAATACGGACTGTCAACAGAACATACGGTTTGCTGCATGTGCGAACCAAATTTGTAATCAACGTTATATATATTTATTCACCGCTGTGGTCTCGAGGTAGCGTGCTGCCTTGTCACGCAGCGGGCCCGGGTTCGATCACCGGCCGGGGCAGTTTTTCTGGGTGAGGTTTTTATCGGGGTTCTTCCTCACCTGTAAGACAAATGTCAAGAAAACTTTAAGGTCCAAACGGTCCCCGAAATCATATGGCCATCATCATCATCAACATCTTCCTTATCATTGTCAGCATCATCATCCTTCACCGGTGAGGAAAGCAACGGGAAGCTACCACACCTACAATTCCCTATAAAGCTGCAAGCATAGCATAAAAATGCTATGATTGCAGTGAAGGACCTGTCTTCGGGCAGAATTACTATGGATATATATATATATATATATATATATATATTACTCTACTGAAGTCCTACTGCCTCTATATCAGCTTCACACATAAAACTGTACATTTTTTGTTCACAAGGTGTTAAACCCCATTCCTCAAAACAATGCTATAATTTTGAAATATGTAGTATCGTAACTTCCTCCATGGTATCATTACCTTTACCTTGCCGTGGTGGAGTGGCTTGCGTGCTTAAATGATCCCGTGAGCTATGACGGCGGTAGCATTGCTGCCGATAGGGTTACCCATGCCGGACTGGTCGATGGCGATACGTCAGACGAAAAAAGTATCTTGGTCGAAAGAGTGACGATCTTTCACCGTAAAAATACAACCGTCAAGAAATGCGGGCATGGGTTCCTCTGGGGTAAAATTTTCCGGAGATCAAATACACCCCCATTCGGTTCTCCGGGCGGGGACTACTTCAGGGAACCCATACCAAATGCTCAAACACAGGGGCATGTTCCTAGGAACATGGAATGTTAGGACATTATACAATAGCGGGGCACTGGAGGTATTAACGCGTGAAATGGATAAATCTCCCTTGGATATAGTCGCTTTAGAGGAAGTTAGATGGCCAGGAGAATGTAGTCAGTTATCAGGAAGGTTTGCATTATACTACGGGGGTGCAGAAAGGCCTGATTGTGGAACGGGTTTTTTAGTTTGAAGGAGGATATGTTCCTCTATCCGAGATATTAAGTTTGTCAGTGATAGTTAGTTAGACTTATACGAAAGCTTCTAAATGGCACAAAGATTAGGGTGCGTGTTGGCAAACAGTTATCGGATACTTTTGAAATCCACAATGGGTTGAAGCAAGGAGATGCACTATCACCTCTATTAATTAATTCTGTACTAGAGCATACCATCAAATCTATAGAGGATGAAGAAGGCCTATATCTCAATGGTATTAATAAGCTGTTAGTTTATGCTGATGATGTAGTACTATTGGGTGATAGCGAGGAGATACTAAAGGTCAACACGCTCACACTATTGAGTAATACTAAGAAATTGGGACTGGAAGTAAATAGAAATGAAACTAAATATTTGGTCACACATAAAAATACATTATATAATTGAAATGGACAGCTATTGACATATCAGAGAAATTTTGAGAAATTGGCTGAATTCAAATACCTAGGAACAGTAATCACAAATAGGAATGAGATGTGCAACGAAATTAAACATAGGCTCAATTCTGGAAATGCTTGCTATTATGCATTACAGAGAATCTTGATGCCCCAACTCCTTTCAAAATACGTTAAACAGAAAATATATAAAACTATTATTCTACCAGTTATATTATATGGATGCGAAATATGGACTCTTAATTAAAGGGAGGAAAGGAGATTACGAGTGTTTGAGAATAAAGTTCTTAGGAAAATTTTTGGACCAAAGGGAGATAAACAGACAGGTTAGTGGAGAAGACTTACATAACAGTGAACTACATGGTCTTTATAGGAAGCCAGATATAATGAGAACAGTTAAGTTTCGTAGACTGCAATGGGCAGGACATGTGGCGCGAATGGGGGATGAAAGGCGTGCATGAAAGCTTCTTCTAGGACAACCAGAGGGAAAACGCCCCAGTTGGTAGACGATGAATGAGGTAGGAGAATAACATTGACTCTTATTTGAGGGAAATAGATTATACAGGGGGATGATTCAAAAACATTAGTTAGTGATAAGTATGTATGGGGAGCTTATGTCCGCGCGGCCATGAACCTACGGGTTCGATAGTGCCAGTGAGTTAGTTAGTTGGTTAGTTGGTTAGTTGTTTGGTTGGTTAGTTAGTTAGTTAATTAGTTTGTTTGTTTGTTTGTTAGTTAATAGTATCGTAACCTGCTTTCTATTAAAATATTTGGAATAACCTGATTATAAGCAGGCGACATATTTATTGAAGTGTAAGAATATAAAATGTTTCTATAATTTAAAGTGGGATTTTGTAATACCGTATGATACCTTGATTGAGATTTTGATACGAACGTAAAGTCATATATCTCACCATCATATTACAGACAAGGAATTAAGTCTTTGTTGACCCTTTCAGTTTCAGCTAGATAAAGTTCAAGAAGATATTTTTGTGGGCGTCCAGATCGTCATCGCCCCTGACATGTTATTAAGGCATTTTTCATGTGTCCGTTCTACATGTTGAAATCATCTCTGTATGAAATTACTTCCTCCTCCAGTGGAACCAAATTCAATTATGTCAGAAACTCCCCCATCACTTATTGGTCGAGAAGTGTATATCCGGCAGTTGATCGTGATAATATATTTTACATTATGAAAACTAGGACACATAACGAACACATTATAAATTGCCATTAATCTTTTAAGTCTTCCTACCACATTTTCAGTAAGTACAATTCACTGAAAAGAATAATATAACCTGATAAACGCAATGGAAGGGTCTTCAGTGTCATGTCCTACAATCGCAATAAAACATTTAAAATTATGCTGTATCTTTTGTTTTCTAATCAACCAACTGACTTCTGTATTTCCAGTAGGCCTATGTCTTCATTCTGTTTGTGACCAGTAATGTACACCCAAAGACAAAAAGAAAATGGGAAGACACCAGAGACACCATTTCGATCGACAGTTTTATTATTATAATAGTAAGAGGAAATATATCGTTTAATGTGCATGTTTCTTGTTAACTCTAAGTTTTACAAAGGTCTGTAAGTGAATTCGCTTTTTTCTTTGCACCACGTTATATGATATCGGTCACATTTTGACCCACATAGATTACACTTGCACTTTCTTCCGGCTCGTGGTACTTTTCTGTCTGGTAAATCCGGTGATGGAGTCAATGTACTACAAATCTTGTCATGGTGTGCCGCAAGCCATATCTGGCTTGCGTCCACTCCCTGTAGATCATCGCATCCGTGAAGAAAAAATCAGCCGTATTTCTTGTTTCTCCTTGTTGTGTTCTTGCAATAGTTCCTTGTAGGCTTCGGTATATGGTCTTATTATAACAGCTACATTCGCATTAAAAAGTATATTTTAATAAAACCAGGTGATAGACAAGTTTACAACCATATATCCTTAGGCTGGCTTTTCGGACTCTAGGTTCCCTTCCTCAAATTGTTCAGTAGAGCAGCTCCTATGTCCTTTTTAACTTTTGCACCCTCTTACAGAATCAGTCTGCATAAAATACGTATATGTTGCTTTAGTCTTAATATCCATGTGGCATATGGAAAGTAGTAGATTTGGGCAACCCTTCACTACAGAAAGGATGAGGAGATGCAATTCGCAAAAGATAGATGTGAGTACATTTCTTAGCAAGTGCTCCTCCTCAGCTTTCCTAGTGTCACAGATAACTGTGAACACTGACACAAATAGAGCGAAAGACATAATACACTGCTCCAATATCCCCAGCATTTAAATTTTAAAATTAGTTCGAATTTATTTCAATGTCATAATCACTTGCTTATGATAACAATAGAATTACTATTTAAGAGCCAAAAAGAGATGAACAGACAGGTGAATGGAGAATACTACTTAGCCTAATAATGGGCTACATGGGTTGTATAGGAAGCCAGATATAATAAGAGCAGAGAAGTCTCGTAGACTGCGATGGGCAGGATATGTAGCACGAATGAGGAATGAAAGAGGTGCATGGAAGCTTCTTGTAGGAAAACCAGAGGGAAAATGCCCAGTTGGTAGACCAAGAATTAGGTGGGAGAATAACATTATCCATGATTTGAAGAAAGTAAATTATACTGGATATGATTGAAAAATATTAGCGTAGGATAGGGACATATGGAGAGTTTTATGTCCGCGCGGCCATGAACCTAAGGTCCAATAGATCCAGCGAGTTAGTTATTTAATTAGTTAACATTCAGAAATATCCATCCATCCATAGTAATTCTGCCAGAGGATAGGTCCTTGAATGCAATCATAGCATTTTCATGCTATGCTTGCAGCTTTACTAGGGTACTCTAGGTGTGGTAGCTTCCCGTTGCTTTCCATACCGGTGAAGGATGATGATGATGATGATGATGATGATGATGATGATGATGATGATGATGATGATGATGATGATGATGATGATGATGATGATGATGATGATGATGATGATGATGATGATGATGATGATGATGATGATGATGATGATGATGATGATGATGATGATGATGATGATGATGATGATGATGATGATGATGATGATGATGATGATGATGATGATGATGATGATGATGATGATGATGATGATGATGATGATGATGATGATGATGATGATGATGATGATGATGATGATGATGATGATGATGATGATGATGATGATGATGATGATGATGATGATGATGATGATGATGATGATGATGATGATGATGATGATGATGATGATGATGATGATGATGATGATGATGATGATGATGATGATGATGATGATGATGATGATGATGATGATGATGATGATGATGATGATGATGATGATGATGATGATGATGATGATGATGATGATGATGATGATGATGATGAGGAGGAGGAGGATAATGATAAGGATGATGATGATGATGATGATCATATGATTTCAAGGACCGTTTGGGCCTTAAAGTTTTCCTGACATTTGTCTTACAGGTGTGGAAAAACACCGACAAAAACCTCACACAGAAAAACTGACCCGACCGGGGATCGAACCCGGGCCCGCTGCGTGACAAGGCAGCACGCTACCTCGGGACCACAGCGGTGGACTTCAGAAATATAAACACAAAAAAGGAGCCATTATCCATGCAAGTATTAGGCTGTGTGGCCTGTTAGGTCTCAAAAAGGAGTTTTCTATCCAGTGCTTTTTTGGACGTCCCAGCGAACTTTTGCCTTGGGGCAGTAACGAAGGATGGCTTTTGGAATTCTATGAAACGGCTTTCGTTGAAGATGGGCTTTCCAGTTGTTTTGGTAGTTTTGTATATGGTGAAGAATGGGTTCTACTACCAACTCTTCCATAATTTCCTCATTTCTCTTATGGTCCAAGAAAAAAGAGTAAACACGTTAAATTGGTAAATTTAAATAGATACATGTCAACCGCGATAGTCCAGTGGTTATGTTCCTTGTGTTTTGTCCTGAGGGTCCCCGGTTCAAACCCGGCCGGGTTCGATGGATTTTTAGGATGGAAAAATCCAGGGAAGAAGTGCTCCGGGAGGGATTTTTAGCTGTGTGCCCCGAGCCTGAAGAAAATAACAGCAAACCTAAATAAAAAGGCCTCTTTACAATATTCTGTCCACTGATGAAGCTGGGTTTACCCGTGACGGAATTTTTAACGTCCATAATATTCACATTTGGGCCAATGTCAATCCTAAGCGTTTTTCGTTGAACTCTCTGGGCAGGACTGCTCGGAGACCACATAATTGGCCATACTTTCTACCACAGAGGTTAACCGGAGAGCGGTACAATAGGTTTCTGTGGACTGTGCTTCCAGAACTCCTTCGTCATGGTTATGTTCCACTGAAATAACGCTTGAACTTGTGGTTCATGCATGACGGTGCTCCAGCACATTTTCAATTACTTGTGCTCCGGCTTCTAACTCGAAAGTATGGTCAACAATGGATAGGTAGAGGAGGGCCTGTATCATGGCCTCCAAGGTCATCGGATTTAAATCCCATGGATTTCTGTGTGTGGGGTCATGTCAAAAGCCTGGTCTACGCTATTGAGGTCAACTATCTTGAGGAATTACGATTGCAGATTGAAGCAGCCTTCCAGCATTTACAGAATTCTCCACGACTGCCTGTCAGGATTCGCAACTCAATTCAGAGACGAGTTCAATGTTGAATTCAGACGCATGGGCAACATTTTGACCACCTACTTTAAAGTTTACAGATGTCATGTGTTCCTATACATTGATGAACCGAAACAGAAAATGTTTTCTAACTCGATAACGATTGATTTGCGGACGCATGATTGTTGGAGCTTTTTAGCTACTTTTGGTCTGTACTTTCCATGTGTGAATTATTGACCATCACTTCTGAAATACCCTGTATATAAAAATCTAGTCTGCGTATGTTTGTGCTTGCAAAGCACAAATAGTAGTTGGTAGATTGACTTGAAATTTTAACTCAACGTTTCATTTGAATACGCGCGTATTTTTATATTAAATGAAAATTTGACACTTTTTTGACTAGCTAAAGAAGATAGACCAATGGACGGGAGAAGAACAAGAGGAAGACCAGCCAAGAGATTGATAGGCAGTGGATGCAAATCCAATACGTCTTCCTCCGAGGAGTGATTTCGGAAATAAACAGGAAGAAAATCCTACAAATTATCAATAAGAAGGAAGAAGAAGAAAAAGAAAATTTGACACAAGTTGCATTCGAATACGCGCGTGTTTTTGTACACGGTGTGACACAATTAATAGTAGCTTGTGTTTTCGCGGGACATATTACTAGTTTGTCGAGTTGAATAGTTCGCGGTACATATTACTAGTTTGAAGAGTTGAATAGTTGGCGGGACATATTACTAGTTAGACGAGTTGAGTAGTTGGCGGGACATATTACTAGTTTGACGAGTTGAATAGTTCGCGGGACATATTACTAGTTTGACGAGTTGAATAGTTCGCGGGACATATTAATAGTTTGACGAGTTGAATAGTTCGCGGGACATATTATTAGTTTGACGAGTTGAATAGTTCACGGGACATATTACTAGTTTGACGAGTTGAATAGTTCCCGGGACATATTACTAGTTTGACGAGTTGAATAGTTCGCCGAACATATTACTTGTTTGAAAAGTTGAATAGTTCGCGGTGCTTATTAATAGTTTGACGAGTTGAATAGTTCGCGGGTCATATTAATAGTTTGACGAGTTGAATAGTTCGCGGGACATATTATTGGTTTGACGAGTTGAATAGTTCGCGGGACATATTACTAGATTGACGAGTTGAATAGTTCGCGGGAAATATTACTAGTTTGACTAGTTGAATAGTTCGCGGGACATATTACTAGTTTGACAAGTTGAATAGTTCGCGGTGCTTATTAATAGTTTGACTAGTTGAATAGTTCGCGGGACATATTACTAGTTTGACGAGTTGAATAGTTCGCCGAACATATTACTTGTTTGACAAGTTGAATAGTTCGCGGTGCTTATTAATAGTTTGACTAGTTGAATAGTTCGCGGGACATACTACTAGTTTGACAAGTTGAATAGTTTCGCGGTGCTTATTAATAGTTTGACTAGTTGAATAGTTCGCGGGACATATTACTAGTTTGACGAGTTGAATAGTTCGCCGAACATATTACTTGTTTGACAAGTTGAATAGTTCGCGGTGCTTATTAATAGTTTGACGAGTTGAATAGTTCGCGGGTCATATTAATAGTTTGACGAGTTGAATAGTTCGCGGGAGATATTATTGGTTTGACGAGTTGAATAGTTCGCGGGACATATTACTAGATTGACGAGTTGAATAGTTCGCGGGAAATATTACTAGTTTGACTAGTTGAATAGTTCGCGGGACATATTACTAGTTTGACAAGTTGAATAGTTCGCGGTGCTTATTAATAGTTTGACTAGTTGAATAGTTCGCGGGACATATTACTAGTTTGACGAGTTGAATAGTTCGCCGAACATATTACTTGTTTGACAAGTTGAATAGTTCGCGGTGCTTATTAATAGTTTGACTAGTTGAATAGTTCGCGGGACATATTACTAGTTTGACGAGCTGAATAGTTCGCGGGACATACTACTAGTTTGACGAGTTGAGTAGTTCGCGGGACATATTACTAGTTTGACGAGTTGAGTAGTTCGCGGGACATATTACTAGTTTGACGAGTTGAATAGTTCGCGGGACATTACTAGTTTTGACGTGTTGAATAGTTCGCGGGACATATTACTAGTTTGACGAGTTGAGTAGTTCGCGGGACATTACTAGTTTTGACGTGTTGAATAGTTCGCGGGACATTACTAGTTTGACGTGTTGAATAGTTCGCGGGACATATTACTAGTTTGACGAGTTGAATAGTTCGCGGGACATATTACTAGTTTGACGAGTTGAATAGTTTGCGGGACATTACTAGTTTGACGTGTTGAATATTTCGCGGGACATTACTAGTTTGACGTGTTGAATAGTTCGCGGGACATTACTAGTTTGACGTGTTGAATAGTTCGCGGGACATTACTAGTTTGACGTGTTGAATAGTTCGCGGGACATTACTAGTTTGACGTGTTGAATAGTTCGCGGGACATTACTAATTTGACATGTTGAATATTTCGCGGGACATATTACTAGTTTGACGTGTTGAATAGTTCGCGGGATATATTATTTGTTTGACGCACTGGAAATAAATAGGTAAGTTGTTTTCTTTCAATTGGTGTGCATAATATATCTCTAAAGTTTGTTAAATGGAATCACTAATGCAATAACTAGTGATTCAAAATATTTCCTCATAAACGTCAGAATTTACAATTTCTGTTTTCAAATGATTTTTTTCGGTGCTAACGTTACAGCGGAGTATTTTATGCAGACATTTAAAATTCAGAGAAAATTTACCACATACCTGGCTCTCAGTGGTCCCAAATTTCGATGTTTCACAAGGAAATGTGCAATTAAGTATATGATATTAAAATAAACCGAGATAGATATTGTCCAATAATCAGAGAAATCCGGTCATTAGAAGTGGTGGTTAATCTGAAATCCTAAATTAAAAATTGATTTTAGCAACCGCCACGTTTGTTTCGACGCAATGTATACCATACAAATTAATTAACCCGCAATTTTCTCATAATATTTTTCAGCCAAAAATAAGAGCGCTTAATTCATGTATATAGGCGTAGCAGCTAGTAAAATATAATATAATATAATACAATGCAATGCAATGCAATATAATATAATATCCATCTATAGTAATTCTGCCCGAAGGCAGGTCCTTCACTGCAATCATAGCATTTTCATGCTATGCTTGCAGCTTTACTAGGGAATTGTAGGTGTGGTAGCTTCCCGTTGCTTTCCACACCGGTGAAAGATGAAGATGATAATGATAAGGATGATTATGATGATGATGGCCATATGATTTCGGGCATCGTTTTGGCCTTAAATTTTTCCTGACATTTGTCTTACAGGTGAGGAAAAACCCCGATAAAAACCTCACCCAGAAAAACTGCCCCGACCGGGGATCGAACCCGGGCCCGTTGCGTGGCAAGGCAGCACGCTACCTCGAGACTACAGCGGTGGACTAATATAATATAATATAAAGTAAACGTATGCGTAAGCATAAGCATAAGCAATAATAATTGTTAAAAATTCTACTGAGATTTGATATTCATTATTTCTGACTCAGACTAAGAATAATTTATGTAAACAATGTTGTGACGAGGTGTTATGTACAGATTCATTTTATTTCAATATGAAAAATTATAAAATCTAAAATTATTTTCAGTGTTTATATATACAAACCATAAAACGAATATATTTTATTATGTAGTTCGCTCACTGTCATGGTGTCTCCCTGTAGACGACGTTGATTTTGCTGGGAATCGCTAAAACCCAAGGGACGGATCCACACAAACCGCGACTACGTAGGAAGTGTGCTGAAAACATAACATAGTGGTTTGTTGCATCATTAACTTATGGTATATTAACAGAAGCTAGAATCTACATGTGGAACAGTAAACAAACAAGTATGACGGAACATAGAAACAATACCAACACAAAATAATATATAACTCATTCAAATTCAGAGGTCCTTCAATATATTTATACCCAGTATATTATAGTGTTTTGTTTGTTAGTTTTATTGTCACTATATTGGTTAACTTATCAGAAGACAAAATATCATTGATCTCTCTCATTTTATCTTATATTAACCTCTCCATTTTAGGTACTTTTACATGTCCCACGCCACCCGGGCTTACTGGGAGAAGACTTGTCTGGAAATGATTTGTAACTCTGGACCACGCAAGGACATGAAGGACCTTGTGGAAGAGTTATTAACTCTGAGCCAGGGCCATCTCTGACACAACACGAGTATTTAAGACAAGATACACCATTCACTAACTCGTTCATACCAAACAAGGTGAATATGATACGGATGATTGTGAAGGTCCGGAAGGTTCCGGACATTTGTCTCACAGATGAAGAAAACACCTCGAAGGAAACTGAGTCACGAAAATTGTACCGACCGGGGATCGGACCAGGGCCCGCTGCGTATGAGTCATAGACGTTATTCCGAGACCACAGCGTTGGAACTGTAAAAAGTCAAAAGTGATTTAAATTTTTTCATTACACTGAGCAACAAAGAAGAAACTTTTTTTTTGTGTCAGAAAGAAAAATGTGTGATTCTGATAGCATTTTCCCTCCTTAATTCAAATATGATGTCGGGTTTTCTCCATCACGCAAGGTTTCCGAGAGACAGGAATTTATAATTTCAAACACTTTAATATTTTCTACATTCGTGACTACATAATATTCGAACATTCGGACTCACCTAGAAAGTAAGAAATGACGATTTTCTGCTATATTTCGCCTGTGGAGCATCCCTCTTGATGGTCCAACAATAATCGGCCAGCATATTAGGATTCCATTTGCCTTGATATCTCTTTTCCATAGCTGAAATCTCCTGATGAAAGTTTTCCCCGTTTTATTTTACAATGGACAAATGGACAAAAAAAACTCTTAAAAATAATTATTTAAATCCATTACTGGTAATTGAAATAGAAATAAAAAAAACTGTGGGTGATGGAGAAATTCCGAATGCATAGCCTATTTGAAAAGACGATAAAAAACCTGCATTAATTACAACCATTGGTACTCACGAGACAAAAATTATGTAGACCAGTGTTACAGCTGTGATAATTTCCCAGTATTCTGGTTTATCATTGGCTGTCTTTTCTTAGAATTACATTAAAATTAAATTGAATGTAGGTACGAATAGCTGTAAGTTATAAACAGTGACGTACATTTTGAGACATTAAAACTTCTTTATAACGAAAACTGAAACTGGCGATTTGTACATCAGAAGTATCTATGGCTAGGCCTACGTTTATGCTTACCCATAACCTTCTAATAACTAGTTTCCGATCTTGTTGCTACCCAGTATTTACATTGAGCATTAGGTGAAAACGTGGGAAAAGTGCTAACCAATATTATGTAAAAGTAAATGGATAAGTAAATTGAATATTCGCCGTATAATGACGTCATTCGAATTTTGCTTGTACCGTTTTTGTGTTACTTCATTCATAGCTTTTTGAAATAAGTACGAGTAACATAGACTATGTGTTAAGAAGACACGTAGCCCTACCCGTACAATCGCCATTTTTCTTCGTATTTTCAAGCCTGTAGTTGATGTCAGATCGAAGAACTTTTAATAAATCTGAGTTTACGAAGAATGAATCGAATACGACTAACATATTTCGTTCCATTCCACATGTGTTTACTGACTGAAACTGGGTCTACGCAGAAATTCTAAGTACCTTTATTTTAAATATGAACTTATATATTTAAGACAGAAGGAGTTTCTCAAGGAAAATAACACAGTCCATACAACCAACACTCTCTAACTAACTAACTTACTAACTGACACTCTCAAATCTAGAGGCTCATGGTTGCACGGACATAAGCTCTCCATAGATCCCTATCCTGAGTTAATATTTTCGAATCATTCCTTGTATAATTAATCTCCCTCAAGTTATGGTTAATATTATCCTCCGCCTCATATTGACTTACCTACTGAGCGATTTCCCTCTGGTATTCCTACAAGAAGCATCCAAGCCCTTTTTACTACCCATTCGTGCGACACGTCCTGTCCATCTACGGACTTTAATCTTTCTTATTACGTTTGATTACCCATAAAAATAATGTAAATCACTCTTAACAAGTTTTCCCTATTCACCTGTATGATCGTTATTCTTTGGTCCAAAAGTTTTCTTCAATACTTTATTCTCAAATACTTGTAATTTTTTCTCCTCCTTTAAAATTACGGCTTTAGATAATTCTTCATTCCTAATGATCGGATTTCACTGATTTTTTATTTTATTTGAATAACACATACCTAGTTTGTTACAAATAAAAATAAGAGACCATATTTCGCATGCGTATAGGCTTGTGTAATTCGAAAAAAATACCTTTTACATATTTTTATTGAAATATCTGTTAAGTGCGGTTGGGATGACAGGAGGCTATGCAATGAAAAACAGCAACAACCAACACTCAAACGATAGAAAAAAAGGTTAAACAATTGTCCAAAATTAATATAATACATTTCCTGGAAATCTAAAATGATTATATAGTATATATTACGTATCTGCGAGTATGTTTTTAAAGGTAAGATCTGTTTGGTATTTAAGCGGAAAAAAGTGGTTCGAGTAAATATTGCTTTGTCTAATCTCATATTTGAGCAGTGTCATTGCATTATTTACAAGTGAAAACATTTAACATCTATCATCATCATAATCAGGTATCACGGCAGTTGCCGCCGTCTTCCGGAATCCAAAACGCCATTCCTCTCTATCCATCCATTGATCTTCATCCAATCCTCTGATATTCATAGCTGCTTGTACTCCTTCTATCCAAGTTTTTTTTTTCGGTCTTCCTCTCTTCCTCCTTTCTATTGGGATTATTCCATAACAATTTTAGGCAATCTTTTCTATACCTACATTATTTATCTGTAATCATAGGCATAACAGTGAGCTAGATGATTTTTATGGGAAGGCAGATAAAATGAGTGGGCACGCCGTAGCGTAGTGGTTAAGGCACTGAGCTACAAGCCGGAGGGTCGAGGGTTCAAGTCCCGTTGGGGTCAGGATTTTTAAACTGACCCAAACTCTCTGGCGGCACTATGGCCCTGGGGTCGACTCAACCTCTAACGGAAATGAGTACCAGACGCTTGTTCTGAGGTAAAGGCGGCCGTCACGCAGGGATGACAACCCGGCTGACATAAAGTGCCGATTGTCTAGAAAAAGTGGGAGCCTTAACCTCCTACTACCCCAAGGGCCTCCTGAGGCCTGTTGTGGGATCAAAAAAAAAAAAAAGATAAAATGAGAAGAGTTGAATCTCGTAGAATGCGATGGGTAGGGCATGTGGAACAAATGGAGAATGAAAGAGGGCCATGGAAACTCCTTGTACGGAAACCAGAGTGAAAACACTCAATAGGGAAGCCTAGAATGATGTGAGAGATTAACATAAACCGCGATATGTGGGAGGTAGATTGTACAGGGAAGATTGGAAAACATCTCAGGATAGGGATGTTTGTAGAGCTTATGTCCGCGTGGCAATGAACATACGGGTTCGAATATACCTGTGAGTTTTTTTTTTTGGTAGTGAAAGGAAATACAATTTAAGTGCAAAATCGAAACTTGTCAATAACCGATTTCCAATCCGAGAAGATGCACTATACCAAAGAGATGCCATTATATAAACATATCTTTGAGAGTATGATATCTATGTTATTAACTTCTTTACAGCATCAAGTGATCTGAATGAAGCCAGAAAACGACAAATTTCCTGGAGTTAATATTTTTTACAAATGCATAATTGACCATTTTAATGCAATCATAGATTATTGAGCAGGTTTACTCGCTCTTGACGCATGTGTTGCGTGCAATGAATATATTACTGACACATTAAATAAATATATGTTTAGTCGAAAAAGCAAAATAAATTAATTCCGTGGCATTTTTAACCATGGGTCTGTAAGAAGATGAATTACATTATGTGGAAGGTATTTTGTTTTCTTGGCAGTTTTCGAAGTGATGCAGGCTCTCAAATAAACATCGCTTACTTCCACTACTTCACGACACCGCAAAAAAAGTTTTATCTTATTGAATTCTTGAAATTGTAAGATGTTTTTGGAATGTAAATTCGTTACTGCTTCCAGCTTCTATATTTTTTTGTAATTCATGAAAAAGTTGTTTCCTCACATCTGTTATTTATTAGAAATTGCGCTGCTACGCCTAAGTAAATGAAAATTAATGTGTTTTTATGTTTAGTTGAATAAGTTAGGAGATAAATAATTATAAATGTATATGTTTTAGATACCCTGTGCTGATTACCCGGAGTTGCCCTGGAATCTACTTACCCCGATCTTCTTGATATAAATGCGCTGAAATACGAAAAGTAATGTGTTTTATGTGTAGTTAAATGAGTAAAAGGAAAAATTTATATTGTAATTATTTTTAGATACCCCGTGCTGTTTACCCGGCGTTGTCCGGGAATCTACTCATCCCGATCTTCTTGGCATAAATGAGCTGAAAGACAAAAATTAATGTACTTCTTATGATTTCTTGAATAAGTAAAATGAAAACTAATTATATTAAATTTTCCGTGCTGATTACCCGGTGTTGCCCAGGAATCTACTTATCTCGGTCTTCTTGGCATAACTGAGCTGAAATACAAAAATTAATGTACTTCTTATGATTAGTTGAATAAGTGAAATGAAAAATATTTATAAATATATATCGTAGTTATTTTATAATTCCCCGTGCTGATTACCCGGTGTTGCCCGGGAATCTACTTATCTCGATCTTTTTGGCATAAATGAGCTAAAAGACAAAATTCGTTATTGTGAGTTATCCGTAAAAGAATACCCGCCATGTGCTGCTATGTTTGCACAGGAATCTACGTACTTCGTCTCGATCTTCTTGGCATCAATGAATGAAAAAAAAAAAGGTTATTGTGAGTTATCCGTAAGAGATAAACATATACTGTCGCGGACTTTTTTTAGAGCTCTTTGAGATATTCAATTCTGTGTGCATTATTTTTGTGTATTTGTTATGGTTTAGGCAGCGAAAGCAATTTAAGCGTCCAAAGAGCTACTTTTTTTTACCCTTTTCACTATAAAGGGCGATTTTTAAGCCTGTAGGAGTTGAGTTTCACAACTATCTTATAGCCTATGTTCATCCCGGGAATCCCCTGAACATTTTGCAAAAAAAACCCATTAGAATCGGATCAACGGTATGGCCGCGCATAAAATACGAACAAACAAACAATCATTCATTTTTATATATTAGATTTACTATATATATATATATATATATATATATAGGCTATATTTGCACTATTATTATTTCGATGTGTTCTAATTATGCCATTCTTGGTTTCAAATTGTATTATGAATTTAATCATATAAAGTAAATGTTTTTAAAAATCAGTGTTTTAAGCGTAAAAAATTATATTTTAAATTAGTCACAATTATTCAATTATAACTTTGAAATAGTGAATTTATATGGTTCTATGTTTTATAAACCAATTGCAATAAGCAAAAATTGCCAGTATAATTGTTTAAAAATGTAATTTAGGCAAGGTTTTCAGAATTTTGGATCACTGTGCAGTACGTAGAACGCTTGGGATTTAATCACAGTACACCTAGTCCATTTTAGTGTGTATGTTTGTAGCTATATACATCATATACGTACCTCATGTAGTCACGAGTCCTTTCCTAGCGGGGCGTTTCTTGATGTAGCTTAATTTAGTTACCCATATTTCCCTAGAGATATCAGTGATTAACATATGTGGTCAACATATCTCCTGATGATACACCTAGTAGGCAAATAAGGTATTATTTGGATGGGGAAGGCAGGTTAAATTTTGCTAAGAAGTACTAATTTAGACTTGAGGTTATTTTACGAGCCCAAAATTCTCCAGACTCGGGACCCACGGCTTAAAATCCCCCAAGAAGCACTTGTCCTTTGAGTTTTCTATCCAAAACATCCATCAGCCCGGCCGGCCTTGAATCCACATCTCTTGGGACTACTTATTTATTTTTTATTTATTTTATTTTATTATTTATTTATTTATTTATTTTACATGATCGAGTTAAGACCGTAAGATCTTCTCTTCCACTTCACCAGGGTTAAATTATACATAAAAAAATTATGAATTGCCTACATGCTGATTAATGATACATAATATACACTGCTCAAAAAAATTAGGGGATATTGTAGAATAACCTATTAAGACTATGTTTTTTGGAATAGTATTAGATGCAATCACTTTCTATTACTCCAAGATAATGTAAATAAGAGTTTGAAGTTGTTACGTAACCTCGGTACCACACCAGAGGGCAGTGTCTGTACTGTTGATGTGAAAGGGTGGTGTGGGGGTGAATGTTTTGTTGCTGTTTTTAAATCCAGTCCAGTTTTCATTTAGTGGATGACTTGCCTTAGGGACAGTGATGCCTCAACAACGTGATTTACCTGAACCAATGGCTTGGAGGGCCATAGGAAGGACGGAAGCTGGACAGACACAACAAGAGGTGGCACAAGCCATTGGGGTGTCTCAAAGCGTGATTTCCAAACTTTGGAATCATTTTCAAAGAACATACTGTTCACAGAAGAGCCGGACAAGGTCGACCAAGGGCAACAACAACAGGGGATGACCGTTACCTCTTGTTAACAGCCCGTCGGAATAGACAGCAGAATGCAACTCAATTGCGAAATACACTTCAAACAGCAACAGGACGCAGGGTGTCACCTCAAACTGTCCCTAATGGAAGTGGTATCTATGCCCGTAGGCCCATGATGTGTACCAGGTTAACTCCACAACACCGTAGAGATCGCAGAAACTGGGCGGAGGAACATCGTGGGTGGAGGAACATCGTGGGTGGAGGATGCTGAATGGAGATCAGTTCTTTTTTCTGATGAGTCGCGATTCAACGTGGAATGTGATAGTCTTCATCTGGAGAGAAAAAGGGACACGAAACAATCCAGCTTTTGTACGTGAAAGATCCCCATATGGTGGCGGTGGATTGATGGTGTGGGCAGGAGTCAGTAGTGGTGGACGTACGGACCTCTATGTCATCCAAGGTGGTACTTTGACTGCGGTAAGGTATAGAGATGAGATTCTCCGACCTTTTGTCATGCCTTATGCTGGTGCCATAGGCGATTCTTTTCTTTTTATGGACGATAATGCACGACGCCACAGAGCTGGCTTGGTGGACGACATGCTGGAAGTGGAGGGAGGGTATCGAGCGTATGCAATGGCCAGCTTTCTCCCCGGACTTAAATCCGATTGAGCATGTTTGGGATGCATTAGGCAGGCGCATTGCAGGCAGACCAGCACCTCCCACAACTGTTCCAGAGCTGCACATTGCTCTTATGGAAGAGTGGCCACGTATCCCCCAAGAACTCATTGCTAACCTCATTGCATCAATGCCACACAGGTGTGAGGCAGTGCTGGCCGTTCGAGGAGACCATACACCATACTAAAGAAACATTTTCACCCATGTTAATGTTGCTTTGTTTGTTAGCCATATTCCCAATCAGGATCTCTTTGACATCTGGTGTGGTACAGAGGTTACGTAATGACTTCAAACTCTTGTTTACATTTTTTGGAGTAATAGAAAGTGATTGCATCTAATACTGTTCCTAAAAACATAGTCTTAATATGTTATTCTACAATATCCCCTAATTTTTTTGAGCAGTGTATATAGGCTACAGAATATATAAAGTTAAAAAGCGAATGAAGAAAAATAGTAATTATAATAATAATAATAATAATAATAATAATAATAATAATAGTAACCTATATTACTATTATAATAATAACCTATATCCCTCCATGGTATCTTTACCTTGTCGTGGTGGAGTGGCTTGTGTGCTTAAATGATCCTGAGAGCTATGCCGGCGGTAGCATTGCTGCCGATAGGGTTACCCATGCCGGACTGGTCGAAGGTGATAAGCCAGACGAAATAAGTACCTTGGTCGAAAGAGTGACGATCTTTCACCGTAAAAATACAACCGTCAAGAAATGCGGACATGGGTTCTACTGGGGTAAAATTTTCCGGAGGTCAAATAGTCCCCCATTCGGTTCTCCGGGCGGGGACTACTTCAGGGAACCCATGCCAAAGGCTCAAACACAGGGACATGTTCCTAGGAACATGGAATGTTAGGACTTTATACAATAGCGGGGCACTAGAGATATTAACGCGGGAATTGGATAAATCGCCCTTGGATATAGTCGCTTTACAGGAAGTTAGGTGGCCAGGAGAAGGTAGTCAGGAATCAGGAAGCTTTGCATTATACTATGGGGGTGCAGAAAGACCTGAATTTGGAACAGGTTTTTTAGTCAGAAGGAGGATCCTATCCGCTATCCGAGATATTAAGTTTGTTAGTGATAGGATATCATACATAATTCTAAAGGGTAAACGACATGATTTTATAATTGTAAATGTACATGCCCCCACAGAAGATAAAGATGACAAGATCAAGGATGAGTTCTATGAAGAATTAGAATGCTTATTTGATAGCCTTTCACGATATCTTATGAAAATTGTCTTAGGAGATTTTAATGCAAAAGTGGGGCGGGAAGATATATTCAAACCAACAATAGGCAAATTCAGTCTTCATGAAGATAGTAACGACAACGGGGTTAGATTAGTCACATTTGCCACATCAAAGAATCTCATTGTTAAGAGCACAACATTTCAGCATAAGGATATTCATAAATACACCTGGACGTCCCCAGATGGAGAAACTCGGAACCAGATAGATCATGTATTAGTGGATAAACGCTGGCACAGTAGCATCATTGATGTTAGATCAGTTAGAGGGACAGACTGCAATTCAGATCATCATCTGGTCAAGGTGAAAATCAGACAACGACTATCGCTTATGAGAGGAACAAACGCTAAAGATGATTCTGTAAAATATGAATTAAAAAAACTTGAAAAATGATGAAATGCGGCAAGAATACCAAATCAAAATTGCTAATAGATTTGAAGTACTGGAATCTTCAGATGACAATGTGGCAAACGAAGAAGAAACTGATATAAATAAAGAATGGGAGGCTATAAGAGATACTATTAAATTGTCAGCATCAGAAAGCATTGGTTGTTTAAAAAAGAGGCAAAACAAGAAATGGTTTGATGAGGAATGTGCCGACATTGTAAAGAAAAGAAAGCTAGCAAAAATTAAATGGTTACACGAGCCAAATGAGGTAAATTTAGAGCAATTGGGTAGTGTTAGACGGGAAACCACCAAGTTACTAAAGAGTAAGAAGAGGGAATATTTGAGAGAGAAGATTAATGATCTTGAAATGAATGCAAAAAATAGGAACATTAGAGAATTATATCAGGGAATTAGTATAGAGAAGAAAGGGTTTCAGGCTAGAACAAACATAATTCGGAATGAAAATGGGGATATGATTGCAGATTCCAAGAGTATATTAAATAGATGGAAAAGTTATTTTAATCAGCTATTAAATGTACATACAGAACAGGACATTGGGGAGGATAAGTTACAGACAGCAGAAATGCTAGTCGCAGAGCCAAGTGCATTAGAGGTTGAAATGGCAATTGAAAAATTGAAATGTATGTATAAAGCATCAGGTTCAGATGAGATCCCAGCAGAACTGATAAAATCAGGGGGAGAAAAATTGATGGACAAGATAAGCTGGTTGCTTAGTATGATTTGGGAAAAAGAAGCTCTTCCAGATGAATGGAAGAAATCAATTATCGTACCAATTTATAAGAAAGGAGATAAAACTGATTGCAACAACTATAGGGGCATCTCATTACTTTCAACTTCGTACAAAATTCTAACAAATATATTAGTAAGCAGACTTACTCCCTATATTGATGACATTCTAGGAGATCATCAATGTGCATTTAGAAGAAACAGGTCTACAACAGATCAGATTTTTAGTATAAGACAGATTTTAGAAAAGAAATGGGAATATAATGGTACTGTACATCAACTATACGTAGACTTCCAAAAAGCATATGATTCAATTAAGAGGGAGAAGTTATATAGTATCCTGCTGGAGTTCGGAATTCCTAAAAAGTTAGTTAGACTTATACGAATGTGTCTAAATGGCTCAACGAGTAGGGTGCGTGTAGGCAAACAGTTTTCAGACACTTTTGAAATCCAGAATGGGTTGAAGCAAGGAGATGCACTATCTCCTCTACTATTTAATTTTGTACTAGAGCATGCCATTAAATCTTTAGAGAATGAGGAAGGCTTACAACTGAATGGTATTAATAAGCTGTTAGTTTATGCTGATGATGTAGTACTACTGGCCGATAGCGAGGAGATACTAAAGGCCAACACGCACACACTATTGAGTAACACTAAGAAATTAGGACTGGAAGTAAATATCAGTAAAACTAAATATATGGTCACACGTAGAAATACATTATATAATGGAAATGGACAGCTAATGACAAATGAGGGAAATTTTGAGGAATTGGCTGAATACAAATACCTAGGAACAATAATCACAAATAGGAATGAGATGCACCAAGAAATTAAACATAGGCTCAATTCTGGAAATGCATGCTATTATGCATTGCAGAGACTTTTGATGTCCCAACTCCTTTCAAAAAACGTTAAGCTGAAAATATATAAAACTATTATTCTACCAGTTATATTATATGGGTGCGAAACATGGACTCTTACTTTAAGGGAGGAAAGGAGATTACGAGTATTTGAGAATAAAGTTCTTAGGAAAATTTTTGGACCAAAGAGAGATGAACAGACAGGTGAATGGAGAAGACTACATAACAATGAACTACATGGTCTTTATAGGAAGCCAGATATAATAAGAACAGTTAAGTCCCGTAGACTGCGATGGGCAGGACATGTTGCGCGTATGGGGAATGAAAGACGTGCATGGAAACTTCTTGTAGGAAAGCCAGAAGGAAAACGCCCAGTTGGTAGACCAAGAATGAGGTGGGAGAACAACATTAACTATGATTTGAGGGAAGTAGATTATACAGGGAATGATTGGAAAGCATTAGCTCAGGATAGGGATGTATGGAGAGCTTATGTCCGTGCGGCCATGAACCTACGGGTTCGATAGTGCCAGTGAGTAAGTAAGTAAGTAATAACCTATATTTAGTTCAAGTAATTAATTTCGTAAGAAAAGTTTAAAATATAAAGGAATAACAAAATAATTCTTGGAACAGGGTTATATATTATAGTGTCTAAACAAATATGAAGTGAGTTTTGTTTTGAACTGTTTTTGAGTAGGGTAGTCCTTGATATACGAGGAGAGGGAATTCAAGAGTCGGGTGGCTGAAACAAGGGAGGATGAAGAATAGTGAGATATTCGATGTAGAGGAACAAGTAAAGTTAAATTTTCTCTAGGGACTAGAGGCAAGGAACATAACCACTAGACCACCGAGGAAAGTTTAACAAATATAATAGGTCTAAATAAGCTTTTACTTATATTTAACCTATTTCTATATAAAATTAATACTTGTCTTCTTAAAAAATACGTTAATATGAATGTAGCATAATATCTTGCTTAGAGTCGTGATACGATTGTAGAAAAACACATTTTTTAGCATGTAAAGGTGTTTCCAAAACTAATTTGATTCAGGAACTTAAAAACATGCTTTCAAATGGCATTGAGCATTGTAACAGCAATTAAGCTCAAGCTACATTTGCAGGAGGTGGGTCCAACTCCTTCGAGGCCAAGGGCACGACAGAAGGATCATCAATCTTTCGTGAACGTTGCATTTGAAAACTATGTCGAATTAAGGCGGGGCCTGCTGAGAAATTGGTGTTAATGGACTTATTAATTCCTGTACCTGCTAAAACATCGCTTCCAGGACAACATGTGTCCATAAACAGACTTGAGGTATTTAACCGACAATTAATTAAATTTCAAATTACCCAAATGCAATACGCAATCAATCGTCTTTGCAACGAGTACTATTTGAATCGATAAATATTTACATTCATTCTTCAAAGCATATTAATATGCTATAGATAGAAATGAAGAATTTCATTCCAAATATGCTAGACCCTGTAATTTCCTTTCATAGTTTAAGGTAAGCAATAATTATCGGACATCCAAGACTATTGAACTCCTTAATAATAGCAAAACGTCGGCTATCATGTTAGATAACAAACAAATTCCTTACACCGACGTCGTTAAAAACTTGGATCTTTACTTAGATTCTAATTTAAATTTGAATGCCCAAGTAAAACAAACATCTAAAAAGATCTTCTCCTTAATGCATTTCCTAAAGCGTCTCAAAATTGTTCTTCCTACAGCTCTTAAAAGAATTTTAATTCAAACCTTAGTGATGCCGCATTTTGACTATTGTGGCATTCTACTGTCATCAGTGACGGAATGTCGGACAAACTGCAGCGTGTCCATAATATGTGTATCAGATTTATATTTAATGTCCGAAAATACGACCACATTTTTCCATTATTGCATTAATTGTTATGGCTATATCTAAAAGAGAGAAGAAAATCGCACTGTCTAATTATCTTATTTAAGATCTTACATACCTCGATTCCCAATTATTTTTCATCTCGTTTCCAGTATCTATCCTCCAACCATAACTTAAAAACAAGATCACAACATAGTCTCTTGCTTAATATACCGCAACACAGGACATCATATCACTCCATGTCATATACTAACTTCACTTCTCGCAACTCGAATTCCCTACCACAAGAAATAAGGGGCTTCCGGACATCGGCATCTTTTAAAAAAAGTAAAGTAAAGTGATCCCACAACAGGCCCGGAGGCCCTTGGGGTAGTAAGAGGTTAAGGCTCCCGTTTTTTCTAGACAATCGGCACTTTATGTCAGCCGGGTTGTTAGCCCGGCGTGACGGCCGCCTTTACCCCCAGAACAAGCATCTGGTACTCATTTCCGTTAGAGGCTGAGTCGAGCACAGGGCCATAGTGCCGCCAGAGGGTTTGGGTCAGTTTAAAAAATCCTGATCCCAACGGGACTTGAACCCTGGACCCTCCGGCTTGTAGCCCAGTGCCTTAACCACTACGCTACGGCGTGCATCTTTTAAAATAAATCAAACTGTATATTTGCTCTAACCTCGACTTCATCATTACCCAGTTTAAGGTACATATATTAATTGGTCCTTCTTGTATAATTTATCATATTTATACTATTATTATTATCATTATTATTATCATTGTATTATTATTATCTTTAATTATTATTATTATTGATTAAATTCCATCCTGTCATCGTAGTTCACCTCTCACTTTATAGGTATGTTTAGTGTACGTGCCACACACCACCCGAGACTTACAGTGGAATGACCTGACGATTACACTGGTCAACATGAGTTTTGTCTCATGGGTACCAATAGTTGTACTTAATGCAGTTTTTTTTATCGTGTTTTCAAATATGTATTCGGAATTTCTCCATCACCCACAGTTTTTTTTATTTCAATTTCAATTAATGGATTTAAATAATTATTTTTTAATAAATGATTTTTCGTCCATTTGTCCATTGTAAAATAAAACGGGAACACTTTCATCAGGAGATTTCAGCTATGGAAAAGAGATATAAAGCAAATGGAATCCTAATATTCTGGCCGATTATTGTTGGACCATCAAGAGGGAAGCTCCACAGACGAAATATAGCAGAATATAGTCATTTCTTACTTTCTAGGTGAGTCTGAATGTTCCAATATTATGTAGCTATGAATGTAGAAAATATTAGTGTTTGAAATTACAAATTCCTGTCTCTCGGAAATCTTGCGTGATGAAGAAAAACAGATGTCATATTTGAATTCAGGAGAAGAAATACTATCAGAATCACATTTTTTTTCTGAGACAAAAAAAAAGATTCTTTGTTATTGCTCAGTGTTATTATTGTTATTATTATTATTATTATTATTATTATTATTAGTATTATTATTATCATTATTATCATTACTATAATTAATATCAATATTATTATTATTATTATTATTATTATTATTATTATTATTATTATTATTATTATTATTATTATTATTTTACAAGTATTTGAAAATAAAGTACTTAGGAACATTTTTGGACCAAAGAGAGATGTACAGACAGGTGAATGGAGAAGACTACATAACAATGAACTACATGGTCTTTATAGGAAGCCAGATATAATAAGAACAGTTAAGTCTCGTAGACTGCGATGGGCAGGACATGTTGCACGTATGGGGAATGAAAGACTTGCATGGAAGCTTCCTGTAGGAAAGCCAGAGGGAAAACGCCCAGTTGGTAGACCAACAATGAGGTGGGAGAGTAACATTAACTATGATTTGAGGGAAGTAGATTATACAGGGAATGATTGGAAAGCATTAGCTCAGGAAAGGGACGTATGGAGAGCTTATGTCCGCGCGGCCATGAACCTACGGGTTCGATAGTGCCAGTGAGTAAGTAAGTATTAATATTTTAGATAGTTATAACTGGCGTTGTTCCTCTGTTCCCATTTCTTTCTGTCTAAGCCGCCTTTATTATTCCAATTCATTTTTATTGATGTCTTCCAACAACTGTATTTAGGTCGTCCAAACCTCCATCTTCCAGATGATATCTATTCTAGTATCTTCTTTGCCCATCTTGAGTTCTCCATTCTAACTCGTACCGACATCACTTTAATTGTCGCTTCTGCATTTCAACAATGAAGTCTCTATTTCCTCTCATAACTTTTCTTATTTTTGTGTTTGGTATTTCATCTAATTTTGTTTTTTCTACATCATCATATCAAAAATCAATCTCGGCTTCCTGAAGATTATTCCTCAGTCTCTCTTTTACTCTCCATACTTCAGTTTCATATACATTAACACTTTGGACAATATTTCTGTATATTTAAATTTACACCTTTTTAATTTCCGCATGTATTTTCATAAGAGGGTATATAACATCTTGCTATATTTTTTCTGCCTTTGTTTATTCTACATGCATAATCTTAATTGTTACTGCCTTCTTTGTTAAATATATATATATATATATATATATATATATATACATACATAAAATACATACATACATACATACATACATACATACATACATACATACATACATACATACATACATACATACATACATACATACATACATACATACATACATACATACATACATACATACATACATACATACATACATACATACATACATACATACATACATACATACATACATACATACATACAGACAGACATACAGACATACAGACGACAGACAGACAGACAGACAGACAGACATACACATACCGACATACAGACAGACTACATACATACATACATACATACATACATACATACATACATACATACATACATACATACATACATACATACATACATACATACATACATACATACATACATACATACATACATACATATAACTCCGATATATTTACATTTCCCACGTCTTTGACGTATTAATTTAATAAATGTGAAGACATACAATATTATCATTCACTATAACATTTTCAGTTCTTTGGTTCTTTAATCTAGCTTTTCATAATATTTTTGCAGCTTATTTGTCTTCAAGGTGAATATTATATAAATGACGCCATTTTTAACTTTTGTTCCCATTGGTTTTGTATTTTCATTTCCAATTTTTCAAAATTATATCAAGGAACATTTTAACTATTTTGGTTGACTATTTAACTCATGCCCCAAATGGGACTCAATGACCAATCACGTTTCAATGATTTCTGTTTTACAACCAATCAGAATCGTGTTTCAAGAAATATTTATCAGTGTTATAATTACCATATTAAAGAAAGCTCCTCCTTTTTAATATTCTGAACAGGTCTGACCATTATTTTGCAGTGACTGAGCCCGTGAGAAATACGGCTACCAGATTGTATATATAGTGCATGAATGTCAACACATGCCGCATGCTGGAGTTAATATAAAAACATATGTAGCAATTGATTATACCACCAAAAAAAGAAACCACTGTTTGCACTTTCTTAAATGTATTTTTTCCCAGGTAACAATCCAGAAAAATATAATTGTCATATTTACATCATACATCAGAAATGAATTAATATACAGTTTGATGTGTTTCATTTTTTCTCCACTAGAGAGCATTCTTACAATATTGCGTTCCTTTGGCAATAAATAGTATGATCTGGTTGCAGTGATAAACAAAAGAAGCAGATGAAGCGTACCTATCGCTTCTCATTTGTTTTCAAACATCGCCGTTTACATTAATATATAAATATTTTAAAATAACTATAGTTAAATAATGATTTGTGAGTAAACAGCTTAATTTTATTCGTTAAATAGTCCTAACAAATGCCACTCTTGATTTCGAAATTCTCTAGATAAATTCACTCGTCACTTCGTGAGTCGTGAATTTATCGATAATTTGGAAATCACTCGTGGCATTACTTATGATAATCCACAGTACTTTCTATGACCTTTGGTAATTTTAAATTCATCTAACAAATTAGATCCTCATTTCAATAAAGAAGTGGACTTAATTACACATATAACAAAGCATGTAATAATAATAATAATATTACTACTACTAATAATAGTAATAATAATTATTATTTTATTAAGTGATTTTAATCCAATTTGTTACGCGTAAACCTATATATTCAGATATTTACATAAATGTTAATATTTTATATATTCGTAGTAAACAAAAAAAATATATACTCGTATAGTCCACCGCTGTGGTCTCGATGTGGCGTGCTGCCTTGTCACGTAGCTGGCTCCGGTTCGATCCCCGATCGGCAGTTTTTCTGGGTGAGGTTTTTATCGGGGTTTTTCCTCACCTGTAAGACAAATGTCAGGAAAACTCTAAGGCCCAAACGGTCCCCGAAATCATATGGCCATCATCATCATCATCATCATCCTTCACCGGTGTGGAAAGCAACGGGAAGCTACCACACCTACAATTCCCTAGTAAAGCTGCAAGCATAGCATGAAAATGCTATGATTGCAGTGAAGACCTGCCTTCGGGCAGAATTACTGTGGATGAATATTTATATATTGCTGTTGCGTTGAAAATAAAACTGTTCAGATTATTTACTATATACTGTGGCAAAATTATATTTAGTTAATTGTACATACAATCGCAACAAATATAATGTTAATTCTATTTACTACTTTATTATACATTTTCACGGAGAAGGCCCTGATATCGAGCCTATCACCTATTCAGAGAGGTGATGGTCAAAAGAGTATGTGTGTGATCCATAGATAAAATCCCTCTCCCGACAGGTTGTGCCACTCTAAGGCCGACTTGGCACGTGGCACGTAAACGTACCTACAAGTAGAGAGGTCAAACTGCGTTAATGGAATGCAATTATAGATTATACGAGAAATATAAATATTAATTACATTAATATTGCAGTGGGCAGGTCATGCAGAATTAATGGGTAATGAAATACATGCATGGAAGCTTCTTGTAGGAAAATCAGAGGGAAAACGCCTAGTTGGTAGACCAAGAATGAGGTGGGAGAATAACATTAACTACGTTTGCAGGGAAGTAGATTATACAGGGAATGATTGGAAAACATTAGCTCAGGATAGGGATGTATGGAGAGCTTATGTCCGCGCGGCCATGAATCTATGAGTTCGATAGTGCCAATGAGTTAGTTAGTTAATATAACATTCTATATCTGTCTTTGTTGCGTAAAAGGTGATAAGTCCAAAATTGTGCATTTAAGAAAAAGATGATTGAAAAATAGCTCTTTATTTTGAATCATGCTCGGCATAATAACTCATTTTAGCCCGTTTTGGACTTAACTCTTTACACAGCAGATATTAATTACGAATATATTACTTTTATTTTATCTATATTATTTAATATGGAATAAATTTATGTCAAAGAGAGAAAATAATTTTATAGGGAACCTAAGCCAGCGGTTATTTCCAGTTACTCGTGTAGAAGAGGACATTTATTGTGTAATTACCAACACCATGAAATGAACTATATTCCACATTATATAGTGTTACACTATGATTTATAGTTGGAATGAAACTTAACAGCTGAGAAAATTATTAAATGTAATAGTTATTGTACTCCATGACACGATTGACCTTGAAGCTCTTTGGCTTAGCCCCTAACTGCCAGTTGCTATACTCACATCCATGTATCAAACACACAGTTGGATGTTCATCCAGTCAGTATAGAGATGACATATGTTCAGCAAAGTAGAGTCCCATAACTATTACAGTTTTTTTTAACTTGCAGTTACTACTTATAGTAGATACCCTCGCGGTGGTAAATAGACACCGCACCGGATCAAAAACTTCATGAGAAAATTTCTTCCTGCTAGTAGGCGACTGGATCCAGCGCGACGCGCCGTAGCTTTGCGCCGAGGCAAGATGCTGTAAACAGCTCGGCCACATTGCAAAAAATGTTAGTAAGTCCTAGTACAACGGTGAGAAAATATTGTTGTTTCTTAGTAACCGAATTTACAAGAATTTTACTACAAATTGTATGGTTTTTGCGTTGGCTGATGCAGAGTAGGGCCTATTAATTGACCCAGAGAAATTAGGCATTTCATTACAATTCATTTGATTTCTCAAGACATAAACAGTATCTGAAATAATGTCAAACTAAATTTATTATAGGTAATGTCACGAGTGATTTCCAAATCATCGATACATTTATCTAGAGGATTTGGAAATCAAGAGTGGCATTTTTAGGAATATTTAACGAATATAATTAAGCAGTTTACTAAAAAATCATTATTTTAATATAGTTACCGGTATTTCCAAATATTTATGCATTTAATGTTAACGACGATGTTTGAAAACAAATCAGAAATGTGTGGTTATGTTTCAATTGTTTTTTCACTGCAACTTGATCATATCCTTTATTGCCAAATAGGATCGCAATCAGCGATAACCCACTAGTTCGCAATATTGTAAGAATGCACCCTAGTGAAGAAAAAATGAAACATATCAAACTTTATATTATAACCATCATTACAGGTTATTTATTAATGTTTTAGTAAACAACTCAGTAAAATCATTATTTGAAAACACAATTATTGAACATCAAATTTATCAAATGTGTAATTCAAAGGAATCTGTTCTTTATTTGCTACATTCAATATATTTGTTGGAGAGTCAGTCATTACAAATTAATGCTCTGGCCTGTTCAGAATATTAAACAGGACGAACTTTCTTTATCACAAAAGCAGGAGCTGGTAAATATAAATCGTTAAAGAGCGTGGTGAAACACGACTGTCATTTGGTTGTAAAACATAATTCATTAAAACGTGGTAGGTCATTGACTCCCATATGGGGCATGAGTTAAATAGTCAAAAAATATTATTCTATACCACAAATGACAGTATTTGATGAATTTCGCATTATTATGTATATATTTATACTATTGACAGAATAGTTTATTCGTACATTGACGTCCATTTATATTTTTATTTTAAATTTCTTTCATTCTTGTTGTTGTTCTACTTCTTCCCTTGTCCTTATGATCCTCTAAGAACCTGGCCTCCATCATAACAGCTGCCCATTCTACTTTATTCTTAGCTTTCTGTCTTAATCTTTTGACCTTCAGTTGTCTTAAGTCTTCCTCATTCCTACCCAACCATCTTAGTTTGTCTTCCAACCTTTCTTTTTCCTTCTGGTTTCCCTTCTAAAATCATTTTTTCACCTCTTTTATACTCCATCCGCAACATATGTCCTACCCATTCTAATATTTTTCTTCTAATATATCTACCAGACCTAATCCCTGTATAATTCTTTTAATTCCTGGTTCATTCTAATTCTCCACGTATCTTGTTCCTGTACTGCTCCACATATTTACCTTAGTTTCTCCCATCTCCATGCATTTAATATGAACTTATCTTTTTCTGACAATGTCCACGTTTCTCTTACAAACAAGACTATAGGTTACAGTATTGTTTTATGTTATACTTTTTGCTATCCTACTTGTTTCGTTCATTCTATTTAATTTCATTATTTATTAGCTAATACCCGGCGTGCGCTGCTACGCCTAAACAAATGAAAATTAATGTGCTTTTATGTTTAGTTGAATAAGTAAAAGGAAGAATAATTACAAATTTATATTTTTTTGATACACCGTGCTGATTACCCGGCGTTGCCCGGGTATCCACTTATCCAGATCTTTTTGACATAAATGAGCTGAAATACAAAAATTAATGCGTTTTATGTTTAGTTAAATAAGTGAGAGGAAATATTTATATCATAATTATTTTTAAATGCCCCGTGCTGTTTACCCGTCGTTGTCCAGGAATCGTTGAATAAGTAAAATGAAAAATAATTATATAAGTATATCGTAATTATATTAAAATTTCCCGTGCTGATTACCCGGTGTTGCCCGGGAATCTACTTATCTTGGTCTTCTTGGCATAAATGAGCTAAAAGACAAAATTCGTTATTGCGAGTTATCGGTAAAAGAATACCTGCCATGTGCTGATATTCTTGCATAGGAATCAACGTAATTTTCTCGATCTTCTTGGCATCAATGAATGAAAAAAGAATGGTTATTTTGAGTTATCCGTAAGAGATAAACATATGCTGTCGCGGGCTTTTTTGTAGAGGTTTTTGAGATATTCAATTATGTGTAGGCCTACATTAATTTTGTTTATTTGTTATGGTTTAGGCAGCGTAAGCTATTTAAGCGTCAAAAGAGCTACTTTCTTCACGTTTTCCACTACAAAAGGCGATTTTTAAGGGTGTAGGAGTTGAGTATCACAACTCTCTTATAGCCTATGTTCATCCCGGAAATCTCTTGAATATTTTGAAAAAAGCCCCATCACAATCTGATCAACGTTATGGCCGAGCATAAAGTACCAACAAACAAACAAACAAAAATTCATTTTTATATATTAAATTTCTCCTTTCGCCTTTCTAAATTTGCATGCTCTATCAGCTGTGAAACAAGACTGCATAAATATTCGAAATTGTTTTACAGCTATAGAAAACATTACTTTGCTCTTGTATCGCGTTCCAGAAATAAGGGTTGCATTATGCACTGAATAAAACAGAGCCTACATTACTGAAATTTATTTTCACACAAGTGAAATTCTGCTCAAATAATATCAACGCTGAAGAAAAGCGCATTTTCGTAGAGATAGGAGTTCTCGGATCACGTGCTCCCTCCTGTCCCTCGAGTCTTTCACTTTATTCGCATCCATTTCCTGATACGTATCCTTAATTACATTCAGAATCACCAGAACGCTTGTAAAGTCTTGTCAGTTGAACGTTACGTTCGCTGTCGCAGCTGCAGAACAATTTATGTGACTTTACGTCTAGATACCGTAGATAAATAAACAAGCGTTTGTTTGTTGTTATGTTTTGTGGATTTAACATTTACTACCAGATCAGTCTCGATGTACGATATCCTTCCTGATATCTATTCTTGACAAGAGAACTGTCTACCATTACGTGCCGTAACTACCTTGAAATTTCACCCAGAGAAGCTTTGTGATATTTCCAAGGCTGTGTCCAAAAATGTATGTGCCATTTTTACTAAAAGTCACCAAATCCAGCGTCAAAGCTCTCATTTAAACTGCAGGGAAGTAACACAACTCCGGAATTGGTGAAATGGATAACCCTGATAACATACTAGCAAGCCGCGTAGCGTCAACTCCAACCCTGAAAACCTGCCCGCACGCCGAGTCCCGCCACATTACATTCATGCAGGGAGCCCATCTGCTTCGCACAGTGGGTTGCCATTACTGGATTCTGGCTTCAATTTCTGTGCCTTGCAGTTAAAACTGGCAGATATATTTTTGGACACGGACTTAGTACATCACAGCGCTTATCTGGGTGAAATTTCAAGGTTGGTTTTCGGCATGAAATGGTTGAGAGATTCCTTGTGAGAAACCGGAGTTTCATGGAGGCGCGGGAATAAGTTCTCCATTCATCGCTATCCTGAGCTAATTTTTCCAACCATCCCCTGCAAATTTCACCTCCCTCAAATCATTGTTAATATTATTCTACATCTATTTTTTGACATATTTATTTGGAGCTTTCTCTCTGGTTTTCCTACAGTAAGTTTCCATGCCCCTCTTTCATTCCTTATACGTGCCACGTATCTTGACTCTTCTTTCTACATCTGATTTCCCATAAAGTTAATGCAGTTCACTGATATGTAGTCATTACTATTAACCTATGTTATTCTCTTTTTGGCCCAAAAAATATCCTAACAACTTTATTCTCAATTACTCCTACACATTTTCTTCCCTAAAAGTAAGAGACCATGTTTCGCACCCATATAACTATAAGAATAACAGTTTTTTTAGAGAAGTTGCGAGATCAAATTTCTGTAATTCACAGAGGCATGAGTTTCCAGAGTTGAGCCTGTTTTAAATTTATTTCTGCATCTCATTCTTATTTGTAATATTTTCCTAGGTAAACAATGTATTTTAAGTGAGAGCGTGTTGCTTCCTTCGGAAGAGAAATAAAGCCGATGGTCATTTTTTGTAATTTTTTGGCACGTAAGAGAACATCCAGGCTGAAATAAGAGGCCTCTAACCATATTTCCTTCTAGTCTTTTCGCGCTCATATTTGAGTAGTGATGCTTATAAGCTAAGTTGTTAGAAAATTCGTTAAATAAAATAATGGCTATCATAAATTATTAACTACAACTTGATATCTGAACTTTTTTTTGAAGTAAAAATCAGAAAAATACAATTTCTTTAATCGCCATTTTTCAGAGTATATTACTTTTATGACAGCTAATATTACTTGCCTAAGTTAAATCAGCATGTGGAAAATATGCTAAGAATGTGCTGGCGATTCTCTTCCTTATTTTATTATATTGTCATTTCCTTTCCCCTGTATTCTCTTATTTGACTGGAAGGGGAGAGACATTGACATGAATAATCCGGCAACCATATTAATATTGGGGAATGAGCTATCCCTCCTTTGCCTTCCTCATGACATATTACCAATTCTAGTCCCCGGTGTTGTGTTGTTAGGCTGTTAATAGAGAGATGACAAACACTGTGCTTTTAAATGATCCGAAACGTTCAAAAGTCATCGACAAAATGACTAATTTGACAACCATGTAATAATTTTTCACATGTGTTTAAGCAATTCTTCCTACTGTAGAGAAATAGTTTGGCGACACTAGCGCTAACACACTTCCCACTTAGCAGTGCAGATTTAGCGTGGGCGAGTAATACATGGGAATCAGTTGTACTACACAAATTGTGTGGAGGTAAGCTGCAGTATATTTTACACAGAAACATTTTTTTTCAATCTTCTGATTGAAGCGCCGATACGTTATTATTTTTATCGTAAAAAGTATACCTACATATCTTCTAACGGGACATGTAATTGATTTATTTAACGAGGGGTCATCTACAAAACTAAGGTCAGAGGTTATCTGTAGGAGGATGATATATGAAACCAATTATAAAGCGTAATGAGACCAGAGAAGGTTCTAGTCCCACATTCCTCGACATTCGACCTCAAATCTTGAATATCGAAAGAACAAAATGCCGACTTTAAATATCGCTTGATAATGGCCACGCAGGTGGGTGAAAAAGTATTTCTGAAAATTTGAAATATATTAAAAATTTTCGACTCTATAGAAAGTATATAATATTAACATATAGATATATTCCGAAAAATCTATATAATGAAATATATGTTAAGCAGACCGACTGATGAATTAAAGATATGGTTTTCATCTGATTATTTTGAAAATTTAATCAAATATATTATATGATTTTAGACGTATTGTCCACCGCTGTGATCTCGAGGTAGCGTGCTACCTTATCAGGCATCGGGCCCGGGTTCGATCCCCGGTCGGGACAGTTTTTCTGGGTGAGGTTTTTATCGGGGTTTTCCTCACCTGTAAGACAAATGTCAGGAAAACGTTAAGGCCCAAACGGTCCCCGAAATCATATGGCCATCATCATCATTACCACCCTTATCATTATCATCATCAACCTTTACCGGTGTGGAAAGCAACGGGAAGCTACCACACCTACAATTCCCTAGTAATGCTGCAAGCATAGCATGTAAATGCTATGATTGCAGTGAAGGACCTGCCTTCGGGCAGAATTACTATGGATGGATGGATGGATGGATGGATTAGACGTATTTTTCAGAAGGTTGGTGTTTATAAGTACAGTAGGTTCATAATTATAAGTTTTTTTAAAATATATTATTTTAATATTTTCTAAAAAAAAACTCCTTACGATGCATTTTTAAATATTCTCTCGTGAAATTAGAGATTCAGAGTCTTTATGTTTCCACTAAAAACATTTGCTATGCAAAAAAAATCATAAAGGAAGGAGACTGCTTATTTTTCATTTGTTTAAAAAAAATTACCCACTCTCATGCATTTCCATCTCAATTTAAAATAACAAATGTGTCTAAACTAGTAACTGCATGGCAAATTTGTTTTGTATTAGCGTATATTGGGGAGTCTAACCACAAAATGTCATTTTGATAGCATAAAAATTGCATCGTAAGGAGCATTTTAAGTTTTGGAAAATGTAAAAAAAAAATGGAAACAAAAAAAAAAGCTCATATTAAAGTTTGAGTAGTAATGCTGACCACACGTGGGAGTATATTTAAACTCTTACGCCACTGACTCAATTTTGCTCCAACAATAACATTTTTTACATGAAAATGATTCAATGAATCTGATTTATTAAAAAGCAAATAAACAAAAAATGCATTTTTGCCATTTTTTCAACATTTTTAGCATTCGGTGCCCTTAATAAGACAAAATAAAAAAGTGCGTCACGCAAGAACTGCGTAATATAAACGAATTCCTCCAAGCGGAATTTATGATCTTATTCTGCTTATTTTAACAGAAGTAATATTTTTGCGTAAATAAGCAAAATTTAGTGAAAATAACCCAGACGTAAGGTAAAATATACCATACAGAACGGAGAAATTCAAGTGGAATAAGATGGAATAGTCCACCGCTGTGGTTTCGAGGTAGCGTGCTGTTTTGTCACGCAGCGGGCCCGGGTTCGATCCCCGGTCGGGGCAATTTTTCTGGGTGAGGTTTTTATCGGGGTTTCTCCTCACCTCTAAGACAAATGTCAGGAAAACTTTAAGGCCCAAACGGTCCCCGAAATCATATGACCATCATCATCATCATTCACCGGTATGGAAAGCAACGGGTTGCTACCACACCTAGAATTCTCTAGTAAAGCTGCAGGCATAGCATGAAAATGCTATGATTGCTGTGAAGGACCTGCCTTCGGGCAGAATTACTATGGATGGATGGAAGACGGGATATAACACAAGTTAAAAATAATCAAGGCAATGAGTTAAATGTGCTAGTTTATGGGAAAAATCACCTTTTATATTATGAAACCTCTTTTTTTTTTAAAGTTGAGAAGCATTGATAAGAAAAGAAGTATAGTTTAAAGTAGCACATTTCGAAATGGTGGATAGAGCCAGAAACTAAAAACAAGAAAGGGACAAAAGTGTTTCTCGAAATAAGAGACAAAAGATAAAGTGGGGGAAGTATTATAATGTTCGATTTCCCGATGCCATCTTATTTAAAAGTGTCGTAAGCAGAGGAAATAAATTATGCATAATCGTAAATTATCAAATATTTCCACATTGTTTTATAATTTAACTTCAATTAAAATAATATCTACCGATCCATTTTCCATTACTTTATTAAAAATATTAAATTAATTAAAATAATGTATATTATAAGATATATTGTCAATTAAAGGGTTAATTAAATTGTATGAAATAGACTACATTGTGACGAACCAAACATGACGGTAGCTAGAGTCAATTTTTAATTCAAGGTTTTCAGGTACTCCACCCACATTTAGTAGTTGGATTTCGATAATTTGAGAATACCTTCCTCGGTTTATTTTAATAACATGTAATGAATGACTTTCAAAATATAATAAAATGAATGGGGTAATACGAAGACATTTTGGTAAACAGATGAGGACTAAGATCACATAACATCACATCAAAAGCTGCTCTAAAATATGGAAGTGAAATTTGGATTTTAAATAAAAGAAACTCTCATAAACTTCAAGTAAGCCAAATGCGCTTCTTACGATCATTGTTAGGAGTTAATAGACTGGATCACCAAAGGAACACTATTATCAGAGGAAAACTTGGAGTAACAAGTTTAAATGAAGATATACAAAGATACCAACAAGAATGGAAAAATCATCTGAAAAGAATGGCAAGAAATAGACTTCCAAAATTGGCATTCCAATATATCCCAACTGGACATAGGGACCAAGGAAGACCAAAACATCGGTGGAAAGATCAAGACCATTTTCGCTAGGTTTACCGTACAGGCCACATGGCCTAAAACGAATTTGTTCATGATGATGATGATGATGATGATGATGATGACGATGATGATGATGATGATGATGTAATGACTTTCGTTGTGAAACATCGATAAATGTAATCTCTAGGGCAAATTTTAAATTTCGTTTAAGGTGAACTAATAATGGTACAATTTTTCCGGTTAACGAACTCAACCTTAATCATTCTAATTAACTGCTATATACCAAGTTTGGTTTCGATTAAACAAAAATTGCGGCCGCTAGAGCTTTATCGGAAACATATTCCCACATACATACATACATGTGTGCATATATCCACATAATACATTTACAGATGTATATATATATATATATATATATATATATATATATATATATATATATACACAGATATTATAAATATATTTTTGACATTTGGCAATGAAGGCAAATATGATATGAAAAGAAAAAAGAATGCTTGAGTCGGGATTTGAACTCGAGTCTCTAAAGTCTGTACCTTTAGCGCTCTAACCAACTGATCTACCCAAGAATTCCAAGACAAATATACAATTTTCTTATACATGTAGTATTCTCAATTCACACAAGAGGTAGCGGAAATATCATTCAACTGCCATCTAGCGGCTAACCTAACAGTTAAGCTACCTCTTGTGTGAATTGAAAATACTACATGTATAAGAAAATTGTATGTTTGTCTTGGAATTCTTGGGTAGCTCAGTTGGTTAGAGCGCTAAAGGTACAGACTTTAGAGACTCGAGTTCAAATCCCGACTCAAGCATTCTTTTTTCTTTTCATATCATATCATATATATATATGAAATGAGATGAACAAATAAATTAAACATAGCTCTATTCTTGAAATGCGTGCTATTATGCAAGACTCCCGACTCTTGTCTCCCAACTCCTTTCATAAAACATTAAACTGAAAATATATAAAGCAGTTATTATCTCAGTTATATTATCTGGATGTGAAACACGGACTCTTACTTTAAGGGAGGAAAGGAGATTACGAGTATTTTGAGAATAAAGTTCTTAGGGAAAATGTTGTGTCAAAGAGAGATGAACAGACAGGTGAATGAACTACATAATAGTGAGCTACATGATATGTATAAGTATAATAAGAACAGTTAAGTCTCGTAGACTGCGATGGAAAGATACGTGGCATGAATGGGAGATGAAAGATGTGCATGGAAGATTCTGGTAAGAAAACCAGAAGGAAAACGCCCAATTTGGTAGGCCAAGAACGAGGTTGGAGAATAACATTACCCATGATTTGAGGAAGTAGATTATACAGGAGATGATTGGAAAACATTAGCTCAGGATAGGGACGTATGGAGACCTTATGTCCGCGCGGCCATTAACCTGCGGATTCGATAGAGCCAGTGTGTTATTGTCAAATTTTTCGGTTTCTATTTGATAGGATGGGTGAAAATTTATATTTTTTAATTTTTTATGAGAACAATCTCAATAGTGCCATTCCTTCGGAATTCGCTAAAAATAACACTGAGCAACAAAAAATATACTTTTTTTGTCTCAGAAAGAAAAATATGCGATTCTGATATTATTTTTTCTCCTGAATTCAAATACGATGTCTGTTTTTCTCCATCACGCAAGGTTTCCAAGAGACAGAAATTTATAATTTCAAGCACTTTAATATTTTCTACATTCCTAACTACACAATATTCGAACGTTCGGACTCACCTAGAAAGTAAGAAATGACGATTTTCTGCTATATTTCGCCTGTGGAGCATTCCTCTTGAAGGTCCAACAATAATGGGCCAGCATATTAGGATTCTTTATGCCTTGATATCTGTTTTCCATACCTGAAATCATTTGAGATAGCTTATTTGGTTTTATTTTAGAATGGATAAATGGATGAAAAAACGTATATTAAAAAAATAATTATTTAAATCCATTAATTGAAATTGAAATGGAAATAAAAAAAACTGTGGGTGATGGTGAAATTCCGAATACATATTTGAGAACACGATAAAAAAACTGCATCAAGTACAACTGGCACTGAGCTACAAGCCGGAGGGTCGAGGGTTCAAGTCCCGTTGGGGTCAGGATTTTTAAACTGACCCAAACCCTCTGGCGGCACTATGGCCCTGGGGTCGATTCAGCCTCTAACGGAAATGAGTACCAGACGCTTGTTCTGGGGGTAAAGGCGGCCGTCACGCAGGGCTGACAACCCGGCTGACAAAGTGCCGATTGTCTAGAAAAAGTGGGAGCCTTAACCTCCCACTACCCCAAGGGCCTCCGGGCCTGTTGTGGGATCACTTTACTTTTTTATTGGTACTCATGAGAGAAAAATCATGTTGACCAGTGTAATTATAGCTTATTTTTTGTTTTTGTTTATTGTTTTTATTCAGTTATTATTTTTTCTTCTTTTTATTTAATTTAACCACAATATTTAACAGCTAAAGCCATTAGCATTCCAGATCAAATTTGGTCGTGAAAGGACCGAAAAAAAATCAGGAACACTTTATTTCAGTTTTAAGACAAATTTATGACATGGCTTTAATTCCCTATCGAATCTCAGTAATTATTTTTTATTTAATTAACTTAGTTTAACCTCTCACCTTATATGTACTTTTCCTTAGTATTTTTGAACCCTGAATAATTCATCGAACACGGGCGGGGTTGAAGTCGCGAACATTTGATCCAGGAAGCAAACATGATAAACACTAACCCGCCATTACAAACACGTTTTGTTACAACACTAAATTAATATTTAAACAACACAATAGAATACGTATAGCAATAACATTTCTTGAATAAATATTGTATTATCCTACGAAGGTTTATTATCTTTGAACTCCATGGCGCTATAGGCGTAGAAGACACCTAGCCTGCTATTCGGCTGCTGACATCACATCCACACGTGTTAATCACTGAGGTCGACGATCATTAACCCAATGCAGGTGTTACATGTGGTTAAAATGTGGGGTTTCCCCAGTCGTTATAGTTGGATTTCTCAACCTGGAGCCGCTACTTATTATAGCTACCCAAATTCCTTACGGTGCTGGAGGGCACTAGACCCATATTGGCCAAAATTCCTTGAGAAAAAAATTCCCTCTTAGGGACTCGACCTAGCGCAAATCCCATAGCTATGCACCAAAACATGATTCCTTGAACCGTTCGGCCACGACACAGGATCATTTCGTCAATGTATTTCATAACACTTGTCAACATGATTTTTGTCTCATCATGAGTACCAATAGTTGTACTTAATACAGTTTTTTTATCGTGTTTTCAAATATGTATTCGGAATTTCTCCATCACCCACAGTTTATTTCAATTTCAATTAATGGATTTAAATAATTATTTTTTTAATAAACTATTTTTCGTCCGTTTGTCCATTGTAAAATAAAACCAAATGAGCTAACTCCGGAGATATCAGCTATGAAAAAAATATATCAAGGCGAATGGAATCCTAATATGCTGGCCGATTATTGTTGGACCATCATGAGGGATGCTCCACAGACGAAATATAGCAGAAAATCGTCATTTCGTACTTCCTAGGAGAGTCCGAATGTTCGAATATTGTGTAGTTACGAATGTAGAAAATATTAAAGTGTTTGAAATTATAAATTCCCGTCTCTCGGAAACATTGCGTAAAGGAGAAAAACCGGTATCATATTTGAATTCAGTAGAAAATATACTATCATAAGCACATATGTTTATTTCTGAGACCAAAAAAAAAAAAAAAAAGTTTATTTTTTTGTTGCTCAGTTTAATTTTATAAATTTCAGTGTCTCCATTCCTACAATATCGACATAACATATAGAGCCTCTTAAATAAAAGTAAAAAAGAAAGTGTATGGTTAGCGAAGGTTCCAAAAAGGCTAAGTGCGACTTAGAATTTGTTTGTCTGACAATAAGGACAGCTCACTACGTCACGTTATGTTTAGCCGTGACACAAAAGTAGACTAATTCTTGAGTTCAATGTACCTTTTCCATCTTTTACTACATATTTTCCAAGTTAGAGTAGGTTGCTCACTTGTCTTCGCAATTGGCTGCATCCTTTCTCTGAATGTTAAAGCTTGAAAGAATAGTTTTCTAGAACTGACAGCCGAGAATCGAAGCTGTTTTGGGTCACGTTAGTGGTGACGACACTGACGATACTAACCGATTACACACGAAAGAGGGGTACGTAGCTTAGTATGGAGATATTTATTGATATTAGTTCAAATAAAATATGTTAGTTATGTTTAGTTATTTATTTACGGTAGTGTATGACATAATTTGTTCAATATCTGTATGCCATTTTTCCTCAACAATTCTTGGGAATATTTTCCTGTTGTACTCTTTAGCCATGTTGAAAATTGGAATTCCAAATCACATATTATAATCGGTAAAGAAGTGAGATGAATTATTTAATAACAAAGATATACACAAACAAAATACCAGAAATGTAATATGTCAAGTATTTTATTTTTATTTTATAAAATATTAATAATAATAATAATAATAATAATAATAGCTTTATTTTACCTGGCAGAGTTAAGGCCTTAAGGCCTTGTCTACCACTCAACCAGGTTTAAAAAAATAGAAACAAAAAAATAGTCTTAAATCTAAATTACAATATATATATATATATATATATATATATATATATAAACGATTACAAGTTATGAATACAATACAATTAATATTTATAATGTATTTTGATTTACTCTAAATTTAACGAATTAAATATATAATATGTACAATATATATATAAAAAACGAGGAAAAGATTAGTGACATAGTATAAAATTAAATAAATAGAGAAAAATTAATTATTAGAAAACAGGTAACTGTATAAGCGTGACTTAAAGGTACCAAGTGTGCGGCAACCCCTGATATCTTGAGGAAGGAGATTCCAGGAGCGGGCAGAGGCTACTGTGAAGGAAGTAGAATAGGAGGAAGTGCTATGAAGAGGAATTGTTAGCAGACTGCTATCTTGTGATCTAGTGTCAATATTGTGGTAAGAGGATAACTTCTCAAATCTGGACGCCAGGTAAGTAGGGATGTAGGAATTCAGAAGTTTGAAAAGTATTCAGATAGGTCAGTATTTAAGCTGATGTGTTGCATAGGCCTATAAATCAATACATTAATACATGACATTTTATTATTTTCCTGTATTTTTTCATGTCCACTAGACAGGGGAGTTTTACTGAATCATTTCTCTTGCCTTTAATATATTTTATTCTTTGTTTTAATGTTAATTTGCAATTAAGGGACACATTACAGTAGTCTCATCATCCGGAGCCAGGTACAGAGATAAATATTTATAAATCCTATACCACTTGCTGAAAAAACGTGAAATTTTGCATTCCAGTACTTAAATATTTGGGCTCTCATTTGATATCAGTAACGTTAATATAAAATGAATAAGAAGACTTTATAGATGAGATATGAGTCTCACTGTTTACCCCATATTGTACTGTATTCTGTCACAGTGTAATAATATCCATTGATTAAACTCTTTTGGTAACTTTGAACTTGAATTGCAACAAATATGTATGTTTACGCAACTTGTACTACATAGTTTTTTTTCAATGCCACCTGTTTGTCATTCGACATTTCAGTTAATCTCTCTTGGCACTGGCGTATTTTAACCCACTCCTGAGGTTGGGGCGCCCGGAAGGCGGGGTTACGCTTCCCCAATAATATGATGGGTGATGACGATGGGTAATGATGCGCCAGGAGAGGCCTTAAACCAAAACTTATTCTAATGAGGTGAATATCATATTGATGATAATGATGGCCAGATGATGTTCGGGGACCGTTTGGGCCTTAAAGTATCCTGACATTTATCTTACAGGTGAGGAAAACCTCGAAAAAACCTCACCCAGGAAACTTGTCCCCAGCGGGGATCGAACCCGGGCCCGCTTCGGGACAAGGCAGCACGCTACCTCGAGACCATAGCGGTGGACTGTACCACATAGTTTTGTCAAGTAAAAGTTGCAAACAATAAGCATTGTTCGTTTTGAATAACACATGTTAGAAATATGTTTATTATATAATGTATAATTACTTGTCGCAGAGTATGCAGCGTGTTCATAATGCTTGCGTTCGATTCATTTTCAATAACCTCCATTATGACCATATTTCCGAACACTGTACAGTTACCTCTCTTGGCCCTCCATTTCCTACTGACAAGAGGCGTAGAAGTGCACTCTCAGCTTTTCACTACTTTTGAAGCTTCTGACCTCCTTCACACCTTTAATATCTACTCAAGATGTGAAAGAAGTTATCCTCTTACCACAATATTGACACCAGATCACAACAGTTCCTCTTCATAGCACTTCCTTTTATTCTACTTGCTTCACAGTAGCCTCTGCCCGCTCCTGGAATTTCCTTCCTCAAAATATCAGGGGTTGCCGCACACTTGTCACTTTTAAGTCACGCTTATACAGTTACTTGTTACCTAATAATTAATTTTTCTCTATTTATTTAAATTTATACTATGTCATTAATAATTTTCTCGTTTTTTATATATCTTGTACATATTATATATTTAATTCTTTAAATCTAGAGTAAGTCAAAATACATTATAAACATTAATTGTATTGTATTTATAATATGTAATCGTTTACGTTTATTGTAATTTAGATGTAATACTATTTTTTTGTATTTTTTAAAACCTGGTTGAGTGGCAGACAAGGCCTTAAGGCCTTAACTCTGCCAGGTAAAATGAAGCTAATATTATTATTATTATTATTATTATTATTATTACTATTATTATTTTTATTATTATTATTATTTTCATTTTCATTAATAAAACGTACTGAGTTTGTTTATTTTTTAAACAAGGTACTGTTTACCCTATAAATGCAGCGAAGCTGAACTTACAAAATCATTAGTTTTAGGAGGAAATTGAAAGCACTTATCAAGCAATAAATAACATCAGGAAATTACTCTCTATACTGCATAGTCTGTACTCACTGTCAGACAACAATAATAGCCCCCGTAAGTAGTAATCATGTAAACATACAATTTCCGTACTATTTTCCTTAAACTACTGATCACTTTCACAGCTTACTGCTCAACAATCAGATGTCAAATATTTTATTGGTTCCAGCAATAGAAGGCATATGTTTTGATATAACCCATACGCCTCCCTCATTGAGACGTGTGTGCATTCCTAGAGGGATTTTATTTTATCAATAGTAATCTAAAAAGAGGTGTTTTTCAGAAAAAAATCACTAGCGACAAAGTCGCGAATGATTTTGCCTAATTAAAACTCAACCTCGTGTTGGATTTGGAGTGGCTAATATAGTGAGTAATACATCAGAAGCCAAAAAGTAAGTATAATGTTAAATATTTAAAAAATTTGAGGTTATGTATTCCGATCTTACTACCGGGCTATTTCTAAAGCCGGCTCTGCATAGTTATAAAGAGCATATCTTTACTGTTATATTGGTCTTCAAAAAATCAATAACAGATCATTGTATGAGAAATGTCCACCGCTGTGGTCTCGGGGTTCGATCCCCGCTCGGAACAGTTTTTCTGGGTGAGGTTTTTATCGGGATTTTACCTCACCTGTAAGACAAATGTCAGGAAAACTTTAAGGCCCAAACGGTCCTCGAAATCATATGATGATGATGATGATGATGATGATCATCATCATCATCATCAACTTTCACCGGTGTGGAAAGCAACGGGAAACTACATCACCTACAATTCCCTAGTGAACCTGCAAAGCATAGCATGAAAATGCTATGATTGCAGTGAAAGTCCTGCCTTCGGGCAGAATTACTATTGATGGATGGTATGAGAAATAACTGTTCACAATAATACAGATTCATTTTACAACATTTAGTACATTTTAGAGAGCAACAGAACTAACCTTTTTTTTGGGGGGGGGTAATTTTTGAAGTTGTTTTCTTTTGGCATTTCTTGCTGTAACATATCGATCGTACATTGTTGAATCGATATCCTTGTCAAAGAAGTTAATTTGCAGAGATATTCTCTCATTACGGTCAGGAAGAGGCAAAATTATCAACAGGAAGAGGCAAAACTATCGGTCTATGAGTTAAATAGTCAAGTTAATTTAGTTACGCTCATTCCCCTGCAGATGTCAGTAAGTGACAAATAGCAAACCTATAGTTTCCTCATATTACATTCTATTGAAAAACAATGTTTTCCCTTTGTTGCGAGAGTACGGTGTTTGTTTATAGGTAATAATGCAGATTTATTCATATTTTAAAACCATTAGACAAACTCTTCATGCTACTCTATTAAATTATTGTACATATATATTTCAGTTTATATTGAATATATTAGCCTAAGAACTAAATTATTCTGAATTTTATTATTATCATAGCGAAATATAATACCTAATTTTCCTGAAAAATAGCACACATTGAAGTAGGTGAAAATTAACTTAAATCTAAAACATTTTTTCAGGACAAATCGGGTCCCGCTAGGTACAATTTGAATAGTAATAAAATGTGTGTTCCACTGAATTCGTGACGGGTGTTCACTCTAAAGAAGCGAGAAGTGAAGCTAATGCGCAAAAAATAAATAAAATAAAAAAATAGAAAAAAAGAAACTTTTTTAATAACTTACATATTATAAACCTAAATAAATATAGACGAGGTCATTGTACATTGGCAATCAAATTTAACCACACATTTTAAAGTTGGCAATACAATTCTAAATACCATATTGTTTGCAGACGATCAGATAATCCTTAGCTCTACAGAAGACAATTTACAAATAGCAGCGTATAAATTAAATGAAATAGCAAATATATTCAATATGACAACCTCTGAAAGTAAATCGAAAGTAGTGGCATTCAACGAGAAAGACAATTTGAGGTGTAAAATAAGCATTAAAACAATACAATACAACAGGTGAATAATTTTAATTCTTTAGGATGCAATGTAATCATACTACCAGAAGGAAGATATTAATATTAAATTAAATAAGTTTTATAGAATATGTGGTACTATTAAACGGACACTGGAAAATAAAATTTGAGGAGTAGACCATTACATTTTTTACAAAATAATGGTAGTGCCTATTTTAGCATAAGCAAGTGAATATTGGGAATATTGGGCTCTTAACCGTTCAGACAGAAGAAAAAATATAAACTTCAGAAATGAAGTTCTTACGTTCTGTAGTAGGTGTGACAATTTTGGACAGAAATAGAAATTAAGGTGTTAGAAAAAACTTTAATATTCTTAATTTATCAAATATAATTGACAATATGAGATACAACTGGTACGGACATGTTAAAAAAATGCCTACAGATAGAATCCCTAAGCTGTTATTAAAGTACAAACCAACAGGACATAGAAGTGATGGACACCCATTTACTTGATGGGAAGATTCATTAAATCCCACTTGATGTGAAAACAGGTCAGAAGGCATAATTTCACGAAGCAGAAGAAGAATAATAATAAGAAGAATAAATATAGGAGGTTAGTCTGAAATGGGTTTTAAGGTTGAACCTTATTTTCCGCAGCTATAGCCGGGCTTTCAGTGTGAAAGTAGACCCTTCATTAAGTCTCAAGTAACTAATTTCATGTGTTATATATTTCATGGTAACCTTTATCCAATTTTCAGCTCTCCATTGCCATATTTTCTAACACATTTCTGAAATCAAGTAATATTCTTGTGATGAGAGGTATAATCCCTTGACAAATCAATTTCGTAAAAAATTCCACAGTATTTTACAACAGTCCAGAACGAACTCAAATATTGACAAAGCATCATCTCTCTTCACTGTAAATACTGGTTAAAAGTGTCATATAGCGGAGGTGAAGACGGAAGGAAAGTCACGTGAGATGATGACGAATGGTTGCCGTCAGAAAGCCGTGTACTAATAAGCGGTAAATGGAAATTAACTGCTCTATCCTCTGGGTAGGTGAGCTGCAGAGACAGTTCAAATGTTTACACTGTGCTACATCACTGCAAGATATCCACTCACACCAGTAATTCATTTGTTCGGCTGTTTAATGGGAACAGTTCTTTATTCAATCAAATGTATATACTACTATAACCTGGTAGTATCCATCCATAGTAATTCTGCCCGAGGGCAGGTCTTTCACTGCAATCATAGCATTTTCAAGCTGTGCTTTGCAGCTTTACTAGGGAATTATAGGTGTGGTAGCTTCCCGTTGCTTTCCACACTGGTGAAGGGTGATGATGATAATAATAATTACGATGATGATGATGATGATGGCCGGGTGATTTTTGGGGACCGTTGGGCCCTAAGCTTCTTGACATTTATCTTACAGGTGAGGAAAAACCCCGAAAAAACCTCACCCTGTTTGGGGTGTGGTTTTTCGGGTTTTTCCTCAACTGTAAGACAAATGTCAGGAAGCTTAGGACACAACGGTCCCCGAAAATCATCCGACCATCATCATCATCATCCCTCACCGATGTGGAAAACAACGGGAAGCTACCATGCCTATAATTCCCTTGTAAAGCTACGAAGGATAACATTAAAATGCTATGATTGCTGTGAAAGACCTGCCCTCGGGCAGAATTACTATAGAATATATATATATATATATATATATATATATATATACGTTGGAAATAATGTAAGTGTGCAGATTTTAAGAATAGATTCCATGTTCCTTGTGGTAAATATAATCAAAATATATTTTTCCTTTTCAACCTAAATGAAACAACTTTTACCTTCTTTTAATATTTTTCGTAAGTAACGCTACGAGTGATATCCAATTTATGTAGAGGATTTGGGAATCAAGCGTGACATTTATTAGGACTATTTAACGAATATAATTAAGCTATTTACTCAAAAGTAATTATTTTATTATAGTAACCGGTATTTTAAAATTTTTATATATTTAATGTAAACGGCGAAGTTTGAAAACAAATCAGAAATCTGAAATTATGTATATTCACTGCAACTTGATCATATTATTTATTGCCAAATAGGATCGCAATATTGTAAGAATGCACCCTAGTGGAGAAATAATGAAACACATCAAACTCTATATTATAATCAACATTATAGGTTTTTAATGTATTTTTTCAGTAAACAACTAGTAAAATCAAGGAATCTGTTCATTATTTGCTATATTGGATGTATTTGTTGGAGAAAAATAATTCTCTGAGCTGTTCAGACAAAAATATAGCTGATAAATAAAAATCGGTAAAGAGCGAGGTGAAACACGACTGTCATTAGTTGTAAACAAAATTCATTGAAACGTGACTGGTCACTGACTACCATTTGGGGCATGAGTTAAACAGGCTAAAGATATGTCCCAAGTACAAAAGCAGGTTAAGGGATTGGCAGGTATGCAATAAAGTAGATCGGTGCCATTTTTATGTTGCTTATCTCGCTGTCTTATTGGCGTTACGTCCCTTATGTCTAGCCATACCATATCTTTTGTTAGGAGATTCCAGACCAAGCTATTTCGTTAGATTATTTCCTTGCTGATATTATGAATGGAGCGAATGGAAGAGGATCGGCTACCAAATCTATTTTGGAATGGATACCTGAGGGAAGACGAGGCAGAGGAATACCTAAAACCCCTGGAGTCAGGAAATATATTTTTACATGACGGAGAAACATATAGAGCCAGGAGATTGGATTGACCGACAAAATTGATACTAGGAATCGGACGATGTCAAAGACATTAATCAACCGATTATCTATCTATATCATGAATGACATGTGATAAGCAAATCGACCCAATGATACATCTAGTAGGCTACTAAGGAATTAATTTGATGATGAAGGTCAGTAAATTTTCCTTCGAGACCTCCTTTTTCAAGCTTAAGATTCTTTTATGAGCCTGGAATTCTTCAGACTTGGGATCCATGGCTTGAAATCCCTCCCGGAGGAGTTAATTCCTTGGATTTTCCATTCTAAAAAATCCATCGACCTCTTCCAGTTTTGAACGCGCGATCTTCGAGACTTGAGGGAAGGAATATAAACTTATCTTGCCTAAACTACATCCAAATAGTATAATCCTCATTTCTAGAAACGTAAGTGCTGACTTGGAAAGTGAACGAGAAAGAATAAATATGAATCTTAATATTTGAAGATCATGATATTGGAAAGTCTGAAAAGCAGAATACCTCGTAACGTTCTCCCACGAGCAGACACTGGACTTATTGATAGTTGGGCACTATTTGTGAGAGATCCTTATTCATTATAATCTTATTTGCTTAATTAAGAATTCAATTCTAGAATTATAGGGCAAGAGATATTGCCACCTCACCACTTATTAAAACTATCTACTGATAACACTGGTCAACATGATTTTTGTCTCATGAGTACCAATAGTTGTACTCAATGCAGTTTTTTTATCGTGTTTTCAAATATATATTCGGAATTTCTCCATCACCCACAGTTTTTTTATTTCAATTCCTATTAACGAATTTAAATAATAATATTTTTAATAAACGTTTTTTTCGTCCGTTTGTCCATTGTAAAATAAAACAAAATGAGCTAACTCAAATGGTTTCAGGTATGGAAAAGAGATATCAAGGCAAATGGAATCCTAATATGCTGGCCGATTATTGTTGGACCATCAAGAGGGATGCTCCACAGGCGAAATATAACAGAAAATCGTCATTTCTTACTTTCTAGGTGAGTTCGAATGTTCGAATATTATGTAGTTACGAATGTAGAAAATATTAAAGTGTTTGAAATTATAAATGCCTGTCTCTCGGAAACCTTGCGAGATGGAGAAAACCCGATATCATATTTGAATTCAGGAGAATCACATATCTTTCTTTTTGAGAAAAAAACGTTTATTTTTTGTTGAAAGTTTAAATGTTTTAAAATCAATGAAAATTCCTAACTTAAATATCTGTGGTCTCGAGGTAGCGTGCTGCCTTGTCACGCAGCGGGCCCGGGTTCGATCCCCGGTCGGGACAGTTTCCTGGGTGAGGTTTTTATCGAGGTTTTTCCTCACCTGTAAGACAAATGTCAGGAAACTTTAAGGCCCAAACGGTCCCCGAACATCATAAGGCCATCGCAATCATCATCATTCATATTCATCTTAGATTAAGCTTAGGATTAAGGACTCTCCTGGCGCATCATTATCATTATCACCATCCCATCATATCATCGGGACAACGTAACCCCACCTTCCAGGCGCCCCAACCTCAGAATTTGGTTACTATTACGCCAATGACAGGAGAGAACACCAGAAATGTCCAAAAGGACAACCTGTGGCATTAAAAAATTTACACAATACAAACTTTTTATTGAATCTCCAAAAATGCGAACGCTATTTCACCATCCGGTATGTTAGGATTTTAGTTACAATACAATTAATTATTTACATTAATTTAGATTATACTTAATTTCTAGCATTACATATCAATTGTAATGTAATATGAACAAATAGATAAATAAAATAAGAAACAAAAAAAAATATGATACATAAAGTCACTCAGCTTCCTATAGCAGCAATACTTACATAAAATATTTGACAAAGGCAGTTGAAGTACTTTTTGGCAATAACCTATTTTTTAATAAATTCATGTCTTTTCGAATCAAATGCGGGACACTCAATTAACTTAATATAGAAATGGTTCTTTTTAAACTCTTTCAGGATAAAGAATACTATAAAATATGCGAAATCAAGGATTAATTAAATCTTAAATTTCTAGTAAACCAAATATTATGTTTCTTCATCTCCTTATTTTCATCGCAGTTTAACTTCTCACTTTAAGGGTACTTTTACACGCCTCACGCAGCCAGGTCCTTACAGTGGCACGACCTTCTGGAATGTATTTTAATTTTGAATCACAAACATACTTTTTTGACCACACAACGAGTTGGAGGGTCTCCTCTTATGAGTGATCAGCTCTATCCGGCGCCTCCTCCGAGACAATACGAACATTTAGGAAAAATCTCATCATTCACTCATACATTCACTCTGAACATGACGAATATGATGATGATATTCGATAAAAAATCGGGCCTTTAAATTACCTGACATTTGTCTTACAGGCGAAGAAAAAACTCAGAAAAAACACTTTCACCCAGGAAATTTGTTCTGACCGGGTATCGAACACGTGCTCGCTGCATACGAGGTAGCTATGCTATCCCGAAACAACAGAGGTGGACTATTATATTTCATAAATCTGTAAAACGAAAAAGTTTTTCCTGAAACCGAACTTCTCCACTTTTGTTGTTGCGATTTTGAGTTAAAAATAGGCCTACAAATGATATCTTCAAAAATTGATGTATCTATTTTGACAGAAACTGTACTTCTGGAACCTCTAAATGTACTCTGTATTGTGGCGTATGATTTTATATTTCATGCAGAAACCGGACTTATCCGGGAGATGTCCGATTTCCGCTTGTAATGCACTAGCTTTTGTGAGATATCGTTTATGCAATATATGAAATTTCCTGTGATCCCTGATCAACAGTTTTTCTCTTTCAGGCAGTTGAATGTCAATGTTTTTATATACGTATTTTAAACTTTAAAAGACAACAGTGCTATGTTTTAAAGAATTCCGAAGGAATGAAGCAATTGAGATAGTTCTCATAAAAATATTAAAAACATTACACGATTTCATGTCAAAGTTTGCATCAGTGCAACAGTTTCCCTTCAAAATAAAGCTTTTTGCTATAATAGATAATATACAACAAAGTTCACAACACTTTCATAGCAATGTTCGGCTATTATTTACAATATGCTACTTGACTTTTTTAAATCCTTCATAAACTCCTGTCAAATTTTAATCTTAGGGTTCCATTTTTCTAATTATTTCCCGCCATTTACAATGATTTTCACATTTTTTCCAACCAACATTTCTGTATATCTTTCTATGATATTTAACTACAATAGCATGCAGGCGTGGCAGCCATATTGATTTTAACGAATATTCTAAACTAAAACAAAATCGTGTTCCAGTGCAACCAACATAGAGTATGTACTAATTAACTGTACACATGTACTTCAGAACTTACTGTTATTTTTAGGTTGCATTCATTCACAGGTTAGAGTGCTTAAATTGCGTTAGGTTAGACTTTGGTTGGTCTATCACAGGTTAGAATACTTAAATTCCGTTAGGTTAGCTTTTAGGTTCGTTAAATATTGTGTATATATTGGCTGCATGCCGTGATTCCATAGTGTAAACCGCTTCGCGATTGTTGGCGCATACGCTTGGTGTATGATTGGGACTTAGAAAAGTTGTTCGCGTCACATATAAGGAATCCCCCAAAATCCTACTCTTCTTCTTCACTTCACGGGCTAGGCAGAATGCCTGTTCCGCCTCACAGTTGTTCTGTTCATCTTTTCACTGGTCTTCCTACATTCCTTGAACCTCTTGGTTTGTAGTTAAATGCTGCTTTTGGTAATCTTGTTACGTTCATTCTCACTGCATGTCTAAACTATTTTTCTCTATATTCTTTGATTTTATCATTTAATGAATATATATTTCACTCTGTTCTTATATCTTAATTCTTTAACCGATCCATTCTTGTACAGCCTTTTGTTCTTCTAAGGAAGTTTATTTCTACACTTTGTATTCTACGTTGTAATTTTTTGGTTATTACCCAAGTTTCACTCCCATAAAGTAATGCAGGAACTGCCAATGTTTTATAAAACTTCAATCTAGTATCTCTTGTTGATTTGTTCTTTAATGTAAATCCTACTATATTGTAGAAAATGAACTTCTCTAAGCTATTAGACTATATCCAAGAAACTAATACTCTAAGGAAAGATTACTTCGATACTTCGAAGTGGGATTACACCATTCTGCAATTAAGATGTAGTAAAAGTTTCAATTTATTTTTTTAATTTTGAATCATATCGACATATTTTGTTCAATATCTCAAAGTGTTGTAGTGTAGAGAAGTCCAGTTTCTCAAATAACCGATTCATATAAATAACATTGTTATTTTTAATGGAGGGACTTTAGTATCAATCTAAGTTTAAAAAACACACAGCGGAAATACTTTATAGCATGTGAGGTGAAAAATTGTTCTAAGTTCCAATTGTACACTATGCTCATGACAACAGACCCAAAGTGGTTTACACTATGGAATCACGGGATGCAGTCAACATATATTACTCCACCAAGCAGTCTGTGCTTGCAGAAAATATGTTAATTAACATGCCGTCTTTCTCTTTCTCTCCCTTGCCATGTTGCCACTTCGTGTCCTCTGTATATGTTCTTTGACTATCAGGTAGAGAGCTGGCAAATACTATGCATTTTAATTATCCGTCGTTCTGCACGGTCAGTGACAGAATAACTAACTTGACAACCCTGTTACAATTGGGGTTACGTGTAGCAATGGGCTGCCACTTCTCATTACATGTTGCCACTTGTGATTATTGTGAAGCTGGTAACGGAGAGATGACAAATACTGTGATTTTAAATGATCCGACCGCTTGAGCGTTCAGTGTTTAAATGACTAATATGACAAGATGTTAAGATTTTTCACACGTGTTTAGGGATTCTCCGCCCACACTTAAAATTGAACCACTTCAGTACGTGATAGGATGTACTGTCTTCTCCTACATCCCTTCCATAGATTCAATAGTTCGGTGATACTAGCGCTAAAACTCTTCCCTCCGCCCGTGCAAAGTTAACTTGGATGTGTAATACATGATATTTGAACTCGTGTTGCCAACGAACCTAAAAGCATACCTAACGCAATTTAAGCACTCTAACTTGTGAATGACGATCCAAAAGCTAACCTAACGCAATTTAAGTACTGTAAGACTTGAATTAAATTATTTTATACCCCACCAATGGTGAAGTGAAAAAGTCAGCAGTAGCTGTTCGTGCTTGATCTGAACAACATCTAATTAATACAAAAGCCAGTCTAATTAAACAAATAGAAAAACAAAAATAACTCACGGTTTGGGAAAAATCCACATTCAAAATAAAACAAGAAAGAAAAACTTACGAACTTCGAAATTCCCGCTGATTCTGATTTGATTCGGAGATTCATCGGTCTACCAATAGAGGGGGGAAGAAGCAGTTCTCCGATCGACATAACGTCAGTCGAAAAGAAAATACTGAAGATGAAGCTATCCAGACTTCGAAACCGGTATAATTAGACGACTGAATATGAGGTGAGATATAAAATATTTTAATTTAAATCTTATATTGAACCGCAAGGTGATTTTGTCCTATAGAATTTCAATTTAAATGCTCAAACCTGTGAAAGAATGAACAATGACTTTATTTAGTTTAAGTTGATTAGTGCAAATTATATGTTGGCTGTACTGGAACACAGAATATCCGTTAAAATCAATATGGCTGCAACGCCTTCATGTAGTTCAATATCGTTTAAAAAATATAGATAGATATATCATCGGTTGATTAATGTCTTGGACATCGTCCGATTCCTAATAGCCAATTTGTCGGTCCATCCAATCTCCTGGTTGTAAATGTTTCTCCTTCATGTATAAATATATTCCTTGACTCCAGGAGGTTTTAGGTTTTCCTCTGCCTCGTCTTCTCTCAGGTTTCCATTCCAAAACAGATTTTGGTAGTCGATCCTCTTCCATTCGCTGGACATGTCCGTACCATCTTTTTATATTATATATATATATATATATATATATATATATATAATCGTTAGAAAACGTGTAAAAATCATTGTGAATGGTGGGAAATAATTTTAAACTGTAACCCTAGGAATATAATTTGACAGGAGTTTGTGAAGGAAGTAAGAAAGTCGTGTCACATGTTGTAAAGTTTAGCCATAGACAGCAAACCTAGCAAGAACTTATTCTAAAACTTGATAACAGAACAGGTTATTTTTTTAGCGTGCCTGAGCGTACCGTCATGTTATTCGTGTAGTATGGGAGTAGATAGCTCGTGTTATTTGTTTTCTTTTTAAGTGCCAGCCATTTCAATATCCAGATCATGAATTGCCCGCCTCCGAGGCCCGTCGTGACTGGAGCAAGCAGTAGAGTAGCCAACATGATTCCACATACAACATCAAGACGACAAATGCCCTCAATTAGTGAACCATAGCAACATGAGCGGCATACGCCTCCCATCTTCAATATTTCTAAACATCACGTCTGACAAAACCCTATATTTTCTCATTGTATGGCTTGGCATTTGCCTATGTCTCATTGATAGACGTTATCATTTGACATCCTAATGTTCCAATTTCCATAAAATTAGCAATGTATCATATAAGATACATTAGTTTACTTTATTAATATTTAAAAAAACAATAGAGAAACGAACGAATAGAAATTACTAAAATGTATGTTGAATTACAAAATATACAGCAAAAAATTACAGTTTTACATGATTTCGTTCTCACTGCAGCCCAACACATTTAAATAACAGACACGAAATAGGAATCCATCCATAGTAATTCTACGCGAGGGCAGATCTTTCGTAGGATTTTCATGCTATGCTTTGCAGCTTTACTAAAGAATTACAGGCGTGGTAGCTTCCCGATGCTTTCCACACAGATGAAGGATAATGATGACGGTAATGATAAGGATGATGATGATGGCAGGATGATTTTGGGGAACGTTGGGTCCTAAGCTTCCTGACATTTGTCTTACAGGTTAGGAAAAACTTCGAAAAAAAACCTCACTCAGGTGCCAGTCCCGACCGGGAATCGAACCCGGGCCCGCTGCGTTACAAGGCAGCACGCAACCTCGAGACCATAGCGGTGGACATATATATATATATATATATATATATATATATATATATTCCCTATATTGCTACATTTTAAATTCAGTCACTCGAAACTGGTATTTATGTTAAGAATACTTCGGTTATTAGTAACTAAGCTATTAATATAAATTAATGAATCCTTATCGTTTAAGGGGGAAAAACTGCCTAAGCCTTTAGTTCCTTTCTTAGAAGAAACGTTTTTTTTCAGTTTTTTACGACCCGAATCGAATGAAGAAATGACAGAGGTACACTTTATTGCCTCTAACATAACAAGAGTCAAATTAATGACCACTACCTCTGAAACTCTTTGTAGTCATCTTTAGTGTTCATAAACTATGAAGAATTGCCTATAGAACTCAAGCAAACGAAATTTAACGATATGCCATAACCCAGATATTTCAAGTAAAATTCCTGAGAAATACATGTATCCTGCAAAGAAGTGTTTATTTTACGTAGAACTGCCAGACTCATAAATTCTTTATCTCTACAGTGATGTTTTTTCTGCCACCTTATACTTATTCCAAACAAAAAACTAGCCTTGTCATATAATTAACTTAACCTCTAAATCCGAACATAATAAATTTGATCTAGTTCCTACAAACTCTATTGAAGGGCAAGTTATTGTACATTGCATCGAAACTACTTTAGAAGAAATAATTATAAATATTAAATTAATCTACAGCTGTGGTTTAAGGGAAATGTTCCCTTATAAGCAGCAGAAGAGGGTTTGGAATCCGGTCGGGACAAGGTTCCTGAGTGATGATTTTTTCAGGGGTTTTCCTCAACGTCAGGGAATTTCCAGTCCCAAACGGTCCCAGAACATCATCTGGCCATCATAATTATAATTGTCGTATTCGAATATTTAGTACAAATGCATAAATGAATAGTTTGTTTCGACTTAAACCATTCGCTTCTGGTCTAAATCCTCAATGCATTTCCCCAGAAACCGTATTTAAGTCACCGTAATTTATATTGCCTATTTTAAAACATTCAAAACGAACAAAAGATAACGCCACTTGAGATCTCAATAAGGTTGAAGTCCAAAACACATTCCTCTACTATTCATAAATGTTAACAAAAGATAACCCTGTCAAAGGATGTACAAAATATTGAGGAATATATAACAGGCAAAGTTAAGCGACTGTACCTCGTCTTCTGAGTTAAGGGCCATTTAACAGCCGGCGAGTGCGCCTCGTCTTCTGAGGCGAATGGGTTAATGTTTTGTTGTCTCGGTCGAGGCCCTATAATAAGCTGATAACTCATTAGAGGAGGCTCTCCAATTCTTTGTGTGGTCAAAAATGTGTCTGTGTGATCCAGAACTTAAAATCCCTCTACCGACAAGTTGCGACACTGTCAGGCCTGTGCGAAGTGCGACATGTCAAAATACCTATAACGTGAGAGGTTTAACTATAATAATAATAATAATAATAATAATAGTAATAATAATAATAATGTAATAATAATATAATATAAATATGATAAATCATATGAGAAACACCAATTTATACATATACCTTACACTGGGTAATAATGAAGTAATAATAATAATAATAATAATAAAAATAATAATAATATTAATATAATATAAATATGATAAATTATATGAGAAACACCAATTAATATATATACCTCACACTGGGTAATAATGAAGTCGAGGTTAGAGCAAATATAAATTCAGATTTCTTTTAAAAGATGCCAATGTCCGGCACAGAAGAAAAGATTAGAAGAATTAACTAAATTACTTATTTTTAAGGAAATAAGAATTTAAAAAAATTGATGTAGTATGTCGACTGCGGTAGTGTAGTGGTTGTATTCATTAACTCTAGTCCCGAAGATTGCGGGTTCAAATCCGACTGGGTTTAATTGATTTTTTCATCATCATCATAGTACATTCACGAATTTAGGCCGTTTGTTGACCTGTTTTGACCTCAAGAAAAACACCATCCAGAAGTCTTTTGAGTGGACGTCCTGGTCTTCTTCTTCCTGCAGGTTGATATCTTAACATTTGTTTGGGTAACCTGTGATCTTCCATTCGATGAACATGTTGCATCCATCTTGACTTATAATCAAAAATTTTGTTTTATAAAGTTTCCACGTGTAAATTCTTCTAAGATGTCTTCATTGTTTTGTTATCTAGAAGTGTGTATCCTGCAGTCCTCCTAAGGTATTTCATTTCAGCAGATCTAAGTCTCTGTATATCCTTCTGTTTCAACGTCCATACTTCGCTACCATACAAAAGAGTTGGAAGAGCCAATGTTTTAGGCACTTTTAGTCTTGAATGTTTTTGGACTAACTGTGGCTTGAAAATAAAATTTATTAACCATAAAATTCTTGGAAAATTAGATATTTTCGCATTTGCATCCTTTTCTTCTTCATATGAGATATCACATCCTAGATATGTATAATTATTTACCTGCTTCAAAATGTTATTGTCAAGTACAATTTTACTTCTGACAGGATCTACACCTTGAAATACCATAATTTTTTTTCTGTAGATATCTTCAATCCACATTCGTCTGTAATTCTGTTAAAGATTCGTGTTAAGACTTGGAAATGGTGTTGAAGTTCCTTAGGATGGGTTACTGGCCCAATGCCAAGTAGTCCAGTGGTAGGGCTGCTAATTATTAGTCTCTGGACAGACATTAGGATAGCGCATTTACTCAGTACCCGATGGAACGGTTATACCGCCGTGACTCGGTCCTCACAGCCTCGTTTGAGAAAACGGGTTTACCACGTGAAGGTGATGCATTTTTTTTGGATGGAATAATCCAAGGGTTATTTCCTCCGGGAGGTACTTTAAGCCGTAGGTCACGAATCTGAGGATTCTGAACTCTTAAAACAAATGCAAGCCTCCATTAAGTTGTCTCTGTGCAAAATTTAACCGATCTTCATCCATCCAATTAATAACTTAGTTACCAACTAGATGTCTCATTGAGGCAATGTGCTAACCACATATCACTCTTTGACATCTGTAGGTAACCAACGAACTCATTGACACTGTAGAACCAGTGTATTCAATGACCGCCCCTACACAAATTCTCCACACACCCCTATCCTGAACTAATGCTTTCCAATCATCCCCTGTATAATCTACTTCCCTCAAATCATGGTTAATATTATTCTCCCACGTCATTCTTGGTCTTTCAACCGTGTGTTTTCCCTCTGGATTTCTTACAAGAAGCTTCCATCCCCCTTTTTGATTCCCCACCCATGCCAAATGTCCTGCTCATTACAGTATAGCAGATTAGCTTTTCTTATTACATCTGGTTTCCTATAAAGCTGATGTAGCTCACTGTTATGTAATCTTCTCCATTCACCTGTCTGTTCATCCCTCTTTGGTCCAAAAATGTTTCTAACAACTTTATTTCAAATAGTCTTAATATTTTCTACTTCAAGAGTCCATGATTCCCATCCATAATAATAATAATAATAATAATAATAATAATAATAATAATAATAATAATAATAATAATAATAATAATAATATAATAATAATACAATAATAATATAATATAATAATTTAATAATAATAATAATGTTTATTTATTCTGGCAGAGTTGAAGCCATAAGGCCTTCTCTTCTAATCAACCAGAACAAATACAAATAAATATTGACAAATATAGATATACACTATACTAATTATAAACAGTTAAAGATACATTAAATGTAGCAATGTAAATTTCATGTACAAACAACATTTTATACATTGATAACAATGATAATAGTAATAATAGTGATAATAATAATATCATAATATTGATAATATAATAATAATGATAATAATAATAATATATATATATAACTGGGAGAATAACAGTTTTATATATTTTCAGTTTAATTGTTTTTTTAGAGACTTTGGGACGATAAATGTCCCTGTTAGGAAGCGTAACTAAATTAGCTTGATTAAGAAGCTGCCGCTAGAGAGCACCCGTGTCCCCACGCTGTGCGTATAGGTATACACATGTCGTAGTTTAATAGTAAAAATTCTATATAAAATATTTGAAAGTGATATACATTTCCGTGAAATACGATTAGTGACTTTTGAACCCTCATGAATTTCATCAATATGAATGTGTAATAGCGCTCCATAAGCCGTGATGGAAAAAGGAAGTAATTAAAGATCTGTGAAATGTGAGAAAAGAGCTGGATTAGAGACCACGTGAGTCAGAGACCAACTTCGTGTTAAGAGCTATGATTATGATTATGAGGAAGAAATTAGCGTCACCATTAAGTGACACATAAAAAAAAATAAAAAGGAGGCGAGTTCCGCGCCACAGTCCTGTGTCTAATTAAAAACCCAGGTTGTAACTTCAAACGATAAATTGAAATGAGTTGACCTGACTCCTTCTAACCTGCATCTTGCACAATAAAACAAAACGACTTAAAAGTAATTTGTCATTTTAAAAGCCCTTCTAATTAGAATCTAATGATCTCACTTTTTTAATAAACCCAGGGCCAAGATACTAACCTCGCATTAGTTTAAAATACTTTATTTAAAAAAAAAGTATTTAAATAGACTTACTTTAAAACAAAATTAACTAATGATGTTATGAGAAATTAAAACTAAATATATGGTCACACACAGAAGTACATTATATAATGGAAATGGACAGCTAATGACAAATGAAGAAAATTTTGAGGAAGTGGCTGAATTCAAATACCTAGGAACAGTATTCACACAACAGAAAATTAAACATAGGCTCATTCTGGAAATGCGTGCTGTTATGCATTACAGAGCCTTTTGACTTCCCAACTCCTTTCAAAAAACGTTAAACTGAAAATATATAAAAAATATTATTATACCAGTTATATTATATGGATGCGAAACATGGGCTCTTACTTTAAGGGAGGAAAGGAAATTACGAGTATTTGAAAATAAAGTTCTTAGCAAAATTTTTGGACCAAATAGAGATGAACAGACAGGTGAATGGAAAAGACTGCATAACAGTGAATTACATGGTCTTTATAGGAAGCCAGATATAAAGAGAACAGTTAAGTCTCGTAGACTGCGTTGGGCCAGAACATGTGGCACGAATGAGGATGAAAGACGTATCATGGAAGCTTCTTGTAGGAAAACAGCAAGGGAAAACGCCCAGTTGGTAGACCAAGAATGAGGTGGGAGAATTGCATTAACTGTGATTAGAGGGAAGTAGATCATACAGGGAATGATTGGAAAACATTAGCTCAGTATATGGATGTATGGAGAGCTTATGTCCGCGCGGCCATGAATCTACGGGTTCGATAGTGCCAGTGAGTTAGTTTGTTATGAAAAAAATATTAATTTTTCTGTCACCAGCAAGCTGTCGATTATAATTTCTAATCCTTATTTTTTCTTAAACCGTAATTGAGTCTGCCGGCCGCGGTTGTCTAGTGCTTATGTTCTTTGCCTCTAGTCCCGAGGGTCGCAGTTTCAAATCCGGGCGGGGTCATTGTATTATGATGGAAAATCCATGAGACCTCCAGAAGGGACTTCAACCCGTGTGTCCCAAGACTGAAGATATTCAGGCTCGTAAAGAAACTAAGCCATGAATAAAAAGTCTCTGTGGAAAATGAAACGGGCTTCACCCATCCAGTAAGACCTTAGTTGCCTACTGGATGTCTCATTGAGAAAAAGTACTAACCACATATCACTCCTTGAAATCTATAACTAAATAAACTGAACTAAATTAGCCTGATTAAGAAATTCCGCTAGGGAGTATCCGTGTCAACACGCGGGACGTATGGATTATATTCATACGTACCTATATCTGCTGATACGCATGTTTGTTACTTCAGTGTAATGTGCAGAACAAAAAGACATTCCGGTAGAGTACGGAATAAATAGGGCTACTGTAGGGATACCGATAATACATAACTTCTATCTGCGCATGCTTGTAGTCCTTGGTAATAAGAAGGTCCCCCGTTATCTCTGCCTTTCTAATGTATTACCGTCTGACTTCCACTTATTGCATTCCCCGGCTGTGATTGCAGACAGCGAATCAGAAGAGGTAATGAGTGAGTGACGTAATGCGAAGGGAGGAAATAGTAACTAGTACAGCATACGCCGTAAATAATTTACGTAATTGGTCTAGCTGTAGTAACTTTAACACTAAATATAAAGAAAACTAAAGAATTACGCATTAACTCAAAAACTCAGAGACGTTAGACAATAGAAAATCAGACAATAGAACAGTTTGATTCACATACTTATTTGGGACTGAAGGAGTTCCTGATAATGTTAGATACCGGATCAAGAAAGTAAATTCAGGGTTCATCCAGCTATATCCTGCCTGGAGAAATAAAAATACATTTATCCATACAAAATTAATATATATATATATATATATATATATATAACCAATGCCAAAGCTGTTTTATTATATGGATCTAAAACTTGGCTGTAAAATAACAAAATCATAATAAAATTGCAGAATTTTGTAAAACGTTTTTAAGGTAGATTTTGAATATACATTAGCCATGATAATGAGTAACAAAAATTTACGGAGATTAACAAAAGAAGAACCAGTAGAAACCCAAGTTGAAAAACGGAAATGGAGATGGTTAGGTCATACACTAAGAAAATCAAACGAGACCATAGAGAAACAGGTATTGGAATGGAACCCTCAAGGAGGACCCAAAATTGGAAGACAAGAGTGTCGTGGAGAAGGACAATAAATTATGAAATTGAAACATTTTGAAAAGTTTGGAAAGAAGTGAAGGCCACTGCAGCAAATCATATTCGATGGAAAGCTCTCACCGAGGATCCATGCTCCGCTAAGGGCGAAATGACATAATAGCAGTAGTAGTAACTTGGTAAACAGTACATATCACAGTAAATTCTAAGATATTCAGTCAAAAATTACGAAGGATTACAGGTAGGAAATATTTATATAGTTATTCCCAACACAATAAGAGTGACGGTAGTTTTACAAGTACTACATCCCGTCCGAATGTGCCCATAAAAATTCCCTTCACTCAATTTACAGGTCTCTGAGTTGACCACAGGATCACGCTGGGCACAAAGTGTGAAAAAATATCCACGTGTTTGCTGTCCAGAATCGAATTCGGGTCGCCCATCCCGTACTCAGATACCTGATAATACCTCAAATACTTCATATATCTGATCTACCTGAGTGTACAAATTATTATTATTATTGTTATTATTATTATTATTATCATCATCATCATTATAATTTATATAATATAACTTACTAACATTCAGTGTTAAATCTCAGTAGAAATCTAGCTCGATGGATACAAATCAACTACTACCAAACCATTTTGAATTCCTATTAGTCTAATAGAAAACCCTTGGTGTTGCATTACATTGTTGTAGGATTGTAATTTGTATTGTTCGGTAAATATATTATGCAATATGGTAAGATGTAATAACAACTGGCACCTTAACATATACCGGTATGTGATTATGTAAATATAATATTTGTACATCAGATCGATATATCTGAGGTGTAAACCATGCAAAGGTTACATTTTTACAGAGTTATCAATTGGTGGTATTAGCAAAATTATTAATTATTAAAGAAGTAACAACAACGTTGTAAATGACTGCAATAATCCAGATACATCTCTGTAGGAAACATCAAACTTTTTTTACAAAACTTTAAAGATGAACAAGGAGTCCAAGCTAATTAACATTTTTGTGTACCAAAGGATTCATTTACTTGGATTGTTCATTTATAAAGAGTCCGATGTTATAATTTGTTCACGAGTGTAATATATCGTTCACTGCGTCATTCTAATTCTGCATGCATTTATATTAACGTCCGTATTTCCTTTAGGGAACATTTCAAAACCATTGCTTTAGCATTGGCCACCTAGATCTCCAGATCCCACGCCGCTGATACTTCTTCCTGTCGGGAGAGAGAAAAAATATTATCAGTACTGCATTAGAATAGGCTGTTCATGCTGTTCCTACTTGAATATTTCTAGATTCGTTTATACAAAGAAGTCAAACTTATACAGTCTATTATTATTGAAACTCTATATTTGTTTGAAATTAAGGTGTTTATTTACTTATCGACAACGGACGATTTCGTTCAATACGAAGTGTTCAAACGAACGAATGATTCAGATAGGTAAAACGTAAGTTATGTTACTTGTGAGCCACACCTAACCTCAGTGAGTGCCCCTAAATGGAGGTTCCTTGATTACATGAGAACTAAAGCCACCTGAACTCAAAATGCTTCATCTTGATATCAGTAGAAGTTATAGTGAAGTTAGTGTGTTCAAATATACTTTTTTTACGAGCGACGTTTCAAATATTAACTGTAAAATATCACTACATATGTTTGGAAATACTAAAATTAAAGAGTCCCGAAGTCGGGCTTTCAAAATTAATACGGATGAGCATAACGAAAACGGTAAGTCAAAGAGGTATATTGTGTGTTTCTCTGTACGCTGTGTGTTTCTTGGCAGAACAAGAGCTGCAATTTAGGGGTCATGTAGAAAACTCCAAATCTAACAAAGGTAGGGCCTAATTATGTTGAATTGTTGCCACTATACATGAGAATTTAAGAATCATCTTCATCATCAATTGCAGTCATGGAGGATAGAAATTGGTCCCTCCATCTCTTCTTAGGTCTTCCTGAGTCTCTTCGTCCTGCGGGTCTGTAGTTGAATAGCTGCAGAGGTAGTCTATTGTTTGGCATTCTAAGGAGGTGTTCATGTCAATTATTTTGGTATATTTTAATGGTTTCAGTTATTGCTGGTGAGTTGAGAGCTGTGCGGATATCTTCATTACGCATGTGATCATAAAGCGTATAACGCGTTAAAGATCTTAATAACTTTATTTCTGCAAGGATTATCCTATTTAATTTACTTGTAGTATGAGTCCAGGTTTCAGAGCCATACAGTAGAGTTGGAAGAACCATTGTTTTATAAAATTTTAGAATTGTATCTGGGCGTTTTCTCAAGTATTTATTTTCGTTATTGAATTGATGTTACACTTTGTTACGAGATATATCAAGTTTTAAAAAGAATGTTGAAAACAGCCAGTTTCCCAGGTCAAGATTATCTTAACCCATTCGCCTTAAAAGACGAGGTAGACTCGCCGGCAGTTAAATGGCCTTCAACTCCGAAGACGAGGTACACTCGCCTCTGCTCTTATATATTTTGCAATACTTTTTACATCCCTTGGCGGGATAATCTTTTTTTAACATTTATGAATAGTAGAGGAATGTGTTTTTGCCTTCAATCTTAATGTTATATCAAGTACCGTTATATTTTGTTTGTTTTGAATATCTGAAAAGAGACAATATAATTTACGGTAACTTAAGTCCGGTTTCTGGGTAAATGCATTGAACATTTGAACCTGAAGCGCATGGGTTAAAAGCTAACGGACCGAAAATGAACTTAACTCTAGACAAAAAGGACAAATATAAGGTTAGTGTGAGTCACTTTAGTCAGCGGATTAAATTAAAAATCGATCAATGCGCAACGTGAAATATTTTTGCTTGTATGTTTATGCTATTTAACGGAAAATAGACCTAACTAAATATTTACCTTAGATAAAAAGAACAAACGTAATGCAGGCTAGATTATTTTGGTATGTTAGCTTTATTAAGTTTTAAGATCGATGTTTTTAAATGTGAAGTAAACTCAAATATATTATTCATGTTTCGCTAGCTTCCTGTGTTTTTTAATATAATAGTTTCTATCCACAATGTTCCACAGATGTAATTTTTACTCTTTCCTAAAATATTTTTTGGCACTTAGATCACATTGCCCCGATGCTCTTCAACTGAATTTATTATATGTTCTGGATTCTTAAAGATCACGTAGCTAGCCGTTATTTAGTCTTCTCCATTCATCTTGTCTACGCATCTGTCTTTGGCCCAAAAATTTTCCTAAGAACTTTATTCTCAAATACTGCTCATATTTTCCCCTCCCTTAAAGTAATAGTCTATGATATACTCAATCTAGGATTTTAAAGAGAGATCAAGGCTTGCTTGATTCAGGTTAGGGGCATGGAAATTTTTAAAATTAGCGACGATCACGATATGCGAATATGTCCAATGTGCGGGAGCTTTGAAGACGAGATAGATATATATTAGGAAAATGTAACGATTTGTAATATTGGAGGCATCAGTTACTACCGGAAAGATTTCTAAATTCAAATCGTGAAACATTGGCACGCTACGAGTTATTGGTAAACCCAGAAAATTGGATAAAATTGGGTAGATTTCTGGACAAAACGCGGAAAATAGGAACAACACTTATTCATGAAAAAATAAATATGTTAACAAATTGCAATACCATTAATTCTTAATAATTCTGCATAACTAAGATAATGTATAATGTAATTGTATTGTTATCTAATTGTAATAGTATTGTGTTTTTTTTGTTTTTGTTTTAAGTATATTATTACCAAACATCAACTTATTGTAACGGACTGTCAACAGCACGTACGGCTTACTGCCCGTGCGACCCATATTTGTAAATAACATTGTATGTATCTTACTTTTAGTCTAACAAAATCCTTATGTACATTCATATAAACATAACTGGGAGAATAACACTTCTATATATTTTCAGTTTGACTTTTTTGAGAGAAGTTGGACGACAAGTGTCCCTATAATGCATAATAGCGTGCATTTCCTGAATTGAACCTATGTTAATTTCTATGTGCACTTCATTCCTGTTGGTAAATTTTTGGTCCTAGGTATTTGAATTCAGACATTTCTTCAAAATTTTCCTCATTTGTCATTAAAGTTCTAATTTCCTCGAAATTCCTTTCATTGTTTTTCAACACTATTGAATCCTACTTGTATAATAATCAAGAAGACAATGCAAACTAAGCCGAGAAGTTAGAATAATTTGGGGTGTTAGCAATATGGTGTATTTGTGCAATTAGGTACGAGAAGAGGTTATTATTTTCATGACTAGGTGTGATATATGATGCAACTGTATCAGCATAATGAGATGATTAATTATGTCTTTTGTGTAGGTATCAGTGGGCTCCATACGTGGCAAGGCATTTCCACCCGTCAGGGGTGACACAACCCCAGTGAACTTCAAATTCCCATAAAAAATTATCGATAATAAAATAACCGTTAGGCCTCATACATTTTTAAAATAGTGCATAACTTTTAATTTGGCAATATGTTACAAAATATTCTATCGCCATAAGGATACAGCTACAAAAATAAGTTTTACCAACTACAATAAAAATGTACAATATGTTTCAAGTTTTCGTAAATAGACATCTGAGATTTATCGCAAGAACTTGATGGCCACAAATTATTTCCAACAAGAAATTGAGAAATTGACAAATCAATTTGAGATTTCCAAGGAAACTGAACAAAGAAAATTGATATGAATTGATCAGATTTTGAGAAGGGGATAAGAAAATATAACTAAATGGGTTATGGAATGAAATCGTCAAACAAAGCCCAGAAGAAGAAGAAAATCAAGATTATCTGACGAAACATACGGAAAACGGAAGTTGAGCTATTGGAAAAAAAAAATGGAGTGAAACTAAGATGCTGGCGAGGAATATAAACTTTTGGCGATCTTTCTAGGAGAGAAATTTGGAGAAGTGATGGGAATTGCTACTACTACTAGTAATAATAATAATAATAATAATAATAATAATAATAATAATAATAATAATAATAATAATAATAATAATAATAATAATAAATAATAATGTTGATGATAATGATAATGATGATGATAATAATAATGATAAGAATATTGATAATGATGATAATAATAATAATGATAATAATAATGTTGATGATAATGATAATGATGTAGATGATAATAATAATGATAATAATATTGATAATGATGATGATGATAATAATAATAATAATAATAATAAGAAGAAGAAGAATACCAAGAGGACGAAGATCTCTGTGCCGTCCTGTGAAACGGTAGAAGGAAAATTTTCTATAGGATCGTAATAAGTCTTGACCTAATACTTGGAAGGAAGAAGAAGAAGGTAATAATAATGATGATGATAATAATAATAATAATGATAATAATAATTATATTAATAGTATTGATAATGATATTGATATTAATAGTAATAATAATAATAATAATAATAATAATACTATAATAATAATTATAATTATAGTAACAATACCAGTAATATCAGTATGAATACTAATAATGGTACTAAAAATGTAGTAATAATAATGTAATAATAATAATCATAATAATAATAATAATAATATTAATAATAATCATAATAATAATAATAATAATAATATTAATAATAATATTAATAATAATATTAATAATATTAATAATAATATTAATAATAATAATAATAATAATAATAGTAATTCATACTTACTTACTTGCTTACTTACTTACCTACTCACTGGTACTATCGAACCCGTAGGTTCATGGCCGCGCGGATATAAGCTCTCCATACATCCCTATCCTGAGCTATTGCTTTTCAAACATTCCCTGATAATCTACTTCCCTCAAATCATAGTTCATGTTATTCCCCCACCTCATTCTTGGTCTACCAACTGGGCGTTTTCCCTCTGGCTTTCCTACAAGAAGCTTCCATTCAAGTCTTTCATTCCCCATACGCGCAACATGTCCTGACCATCGCAGTCTACAAGACTTAACTGTTTTTATTACATCTCGCTTCCTATAAAGACCATGTAGTTCATTGTTATGTAGTCTTCCCCATTCACCTGTCTGTTCATCTTTCTTTGGTCCAAAATTTTTCCTAAGTACTTTATTCTCAAATACTTGTAATCTCCTTTCCGCCCTTAAAGTAAGAGTACATGTTTCGCACCCATACAACATAACTGGTAGAATAATAGTTTTATATATTTTCAGTTCAACGTTTTTTGAAAGGAGTTGGGACATCAATAGTCTCTGCAATGCATAATAGCACGCATTTCCAAAATTGAGTCAATGTTTAATTTCTTTGTGCATCTCATTGCTATTTGTGATTATTGTTCCTAGGTATTTGAATTCAGCCACTTCCTCAAAATTTCCCTCATTTGTCATTAGCTGTCCATTTCCAAAATATAATGTACAGTAATAGAATAGTAATTATAATAGTAACACTACAGCCACCCTCTATGGTATCATTTCCTTGTCGCGGTGGAGTGGCTTGCGTGCTTAAATGATCCTGAGAGCTATGCCGGCGTGCTGTCGATAGGGTTACCCATGCCGGACTGGTCGAGGGTGATAAGCCAGACGTAAAAAGTACCATGGTCGAAAGAGTGACGATCTTTCGCCGTAAAAATACAACCGTCAAGAAATGCGGACATGGGTTCAACTGGGGTAAAATCTTCCGGAGGACAAATAGTCCCACATTCGGTTCTCCGGGTGGGGACTACTTCAGGGAACCCATGCCAAAGCTCAAACATAGGGACATGTTCCTAGGAACATGGAATATTAGAACTTTATACAATAGCGGGACACTAGAGATATTAACGCGGGAATTACATAAATCGCCCTTGGATATTGTAGCTTTACAGGAAGTTAGATGGCCAGGAGAAGGTAGTTAGGAATCAGGAAGCTTTGCATTATACTACGAGGGTGCAGAAATACCTGATTTGTAACTGGTTTTTTAGTCAGAAGGAAGATCCTATCCGCTATCCGAGATATTAAGTTTGTTAGTGATAGGATATCATACATAATTCTAAAGGGTAAACAACATGATTTTATAATTGTAAATGTACATGCCCCCACAGAAGATAAAGATGACAAGTTCATGGATGAGTTCTATGAAGAATTAGAATGCATATTTGATAGCCTTTCACGATTTCACATGGAAATTGTCTTAGGAGATTTTAATGCAAAAGTGGGGCGGGAAGATATATTCAAACCAACAATAGGCAAATTCAGTCTTCATGAAGATAGTAACAACAATGGGGTTAGATTAGTCACCTTCACCACATCAAAGAATCTCATTTTTAAGAGCACAACATTTCAGCATAAGGATATTCATAAATACACCTGGACGTAGCCAGATGGCGAAAATCGGAATCAAATAGATCATGTATTAGTGGACAAACGCTGGCACAGTAGCATCATCGATATTAGATCAGTTAGAGGGACAGACTGCAATTCGGATCATCATCCGGTCAGGGTGAAAATCAGACAACGGCTATCACTTATGAGAGGAACAAACACTAAAGATGATTCTGGATAATTTGAATTAAAAACTTTAAAAAATGATGAAATGCGACAAGAATACCAAATCAAAATTGCTAATAGATTTGAAGTACTGGAATCTTCATATGACTATGTGGCAAACGAAGATGAAACTGATATAAATAAAGAATGGGAGGCTATAAGAAATACTATAAAGTTGTCAGCATCAGAAAGCATTGGTTGTTTATAAAAGAGGCAAAACAAGAAATAGTTTGATGAGGAATGTGCCGACATTGTAAAGAAAAGAACGCTAGCAAAAATGAAATGGTTACACGAGCCAAATGAGGTAAATTTAGAGCAATTGGTAGTATTAGACGGGAAACCACCAAGTTACTAATGAGTAAAAAGAGGGAATATTTGAGAGAGAAGATTAATGATCTTGAAATGAACGCAAAAAATAGGAATATTAGGGAATTATATCAGGGAATTAGTATAGAGAAGAACGGATTTCAGGCTAGAACAAACATAATTCGGAATTAAAATGGGGATATGATTGCAGATTCCTGGAGTATATTAAATGGATGGAAAAGTTACTTTAAACAGCTGTTAAATATACATACAAAACAGGACATTGAGGAGGATAATTTACAGACAGCAGAATTGCTAGTCGCAGAACCAAGTTCATTAGAGGTTGAAATGGCGATTGAAAAATTGAAGATGTATAGTAGTAGTAGTAGGACACTATTAGACAAAAAGTAAGATTTTACAATATTATTTACAAATATGGGTCGCACGGGCAGTAAGTCGTACGTGCTGTTGACAGTCCGTTACAATAAAGTAATAATTGGTACTAGTGTAAAGAAAAATAAACAACAAAAAAGCAATAACCTTACAATTACATAAAGAAAACACAATAATAATATTACAATTAAATAATAACACAATAGCATTAGCATCAGGTTCAGATGAGATTCCAGCTGAACTGATAAAATCAGGGGGAGAAAAATTTATGGACAAGACACGCTGGTTGCTTAGAGTGATTTGGGAAAAAGAAGCTCTTCCAGATGACATAAACTCTTTATAAATCCCTGTCCTGAGCTAATATTTTCCAATCATCCCCTGTATAATCTACTTCCTTCAATCATGGTTAACGTTATTCTCCCACGTCATTCTTTGTCTACAAACTGATGATTTTACCAAAATGAGTAATTCAATTTATGCTATTCAATTGATCCCCTCTCGTTTTCCTACAAGAAGCTTCCATTCCCCTCTTTCATTCCTAATTAGTGCCTTATGCCCTGCTCACCGCAGTCAACGAGACTTAACTGTTTTTATTATATCTGGTTTCCTGTATAGATAATGTAGTTTAAGGTTATGTAGTTTTCTTTACTGGCCTGTGTGTTCATCTATCTTTGGTCCAAAAATTCCCTAAGAACTTTATTCCCAAATAATATTTTATCCTCTCTTAAATTAAGAGTCCATGTTTCACAACCATATAATATAACTGGGAGAAAAATAGTTTTATACGTTTTCAATTTAACTTCTTTTGAGCGAAGTTGCGAGATAAGCATCCCTGTAACGCATAATAGCATGCATTTTCAGAATTGAGCATATTTTTAATTTCTCTGTGCATCTCATTCCTATTTTTAATTATTGTTTCTAGATATTTTAATTCAGCGACTTCTTCAAAATTTCCCTCATTTGACTTTAACAGTCTATTTCCATTACTCGTATATAATGTATTTTTATGTGAGAACATATATTTTCAGCAACTCGAAAGAAATGTTGTATTATTAGTAAGCTATTATTTTGTCAAAAAGGAGAACTATACTTGCTAATATTTCCAATCAAAATTACTATTCTTTTTTTAAACATTTTCGGGAATATTTCAGTTACATTAAGAAATATTTTAAATTGTGGACAAAAATAAAATTATAAAAATAATAAAAATATCGTTCAGAATTTTGAAACAATAAAGTTAATTACAAAAACGAAATTTTAGCTTTGAAATGTAATTAGTAACTAAAGCAAAAATTATCAAAAACACAATAGTACATGTGAATTGATTCAGTACACATAATTTTAAATAAATCGAGGAAAGAGTTAACTTGTACAAATTCAAAGGAATATATTTTTTTTACTCAGTAGAATTGTCTAGAATATGAGGAACCGTGATAGTATTTTAATATATTTCTTCTTAAACCTGTATATTTCGCAGCCCAAATGTTTTCTTTGCTAATATTGGGAAAATGTTGCACTATGCATATTAGAATGGACCGCTTATTATGACTATACGAACGCAGTATGTCAATTATTTTCCTGTGCATATGTGACTATTTTCGTGGTACCAACATGTATTATTACTTTTATTGCGACATTTACTGGCAACAGTCGCTACTACGTCCTACACCGTGGACTAACATTCATTTAAGAATTAAAGCAATATTTTTAATACCTCACCTCATATCCTTTATTCTTCTAGGCTGCAGTTTCGGAGCTATATATCCATCATCAGTAGCCTCTCATCGACCGGTGTTCAACATAACACCGGTCGACGAGAGGCTATTGATAATGGAAATACAGCTCCGAAACTGCAGTCTAGATGGATGAAGGATATGAGGTGAGGTATTAAAATATTAATTTAATTCTTGAACTAAACCTCATAATGATATTTTCTTGTGAAAGTTAAATAACATTTAATTAGTCTTATTTTTATATTATGGGGGTACATCACAACGAAACGGTTGTGTAGCTAACCGGGAGAAGACTAATTACAAAACAAAATTATCGCTGATTGATTTACTTACCTTCGAGAAGTTGTAGGGATAAATTCCTTAAATGTTTTAAGTTATGTTTCGATAATTTCGATACAATTCAATGCGTTAAACAAATGTGTTAGGTGAGCTGTATTTAGTTTAGTTATGAAATTTATTACTGAATTTTTATGGCGAAACTACAGTTTTTATTTTCACGAGAACGTATTCTTTGGGACGCTGTCAAATATATACAGTGATATTGTCAATAGAATTATCAACCATTTCATACCGAAATCTACCTTAAAATTTCTCGCAGAGAACCGTTGTGATGTACGAAGACGTAACTGAAATAAATATGTGCCCCTTTCAACTGTAAGACACAAAAATCCAACACCAAACCTCTCATATAAACTACAAGGAAATAATACAACTCCTGACTTGGTTGATTGGATAACCCTCAAAACCTGAATTCAGCGCCCGTCCCGAATCACTCCACTCCACACTACTCAAGCAGGAAGTCAATCTGCTTCGCAAAGTGGGTTGCCATTATTGGATTCTGGCATCGATTTCTCTGTCTTGCAAATAAAAATGGCAGATTTTTTTAGCCCTGGTACATCACAACGCTCCTCTGAGAGAAATTTCTAGGTATGTTTCCACATGCAATGGTCGACATTCCATTGTGACTTGTGTCTGTAACAGGAACACTAGCATGCGGTGACAATTCTGTTTTTAGTTATAATTCAGACTTATATGTGTACAAACAATATTGCTTATATTGCGATATTTAGGTTATTTCTTTGTCCAATTCTAAATCAGTTTTACTTACTTTTCTTTCTTTTCTGAACAATAATATATACATCAGATCGCTAATTACATATTATTTTGGTGCATTCCTTTAAATGACGGTAGTTCATCATTTTCCTAGCAACCCTTTTTTATTCCTTAATATATTGTAATTAAGTAACTGAATATTTATTGAGTAATTTTAAATCAGCGAAATCCGACCATTGGGAGTACAGTTTATTGAAATCTCAAATTAAAAATTCGCTTTAGCAACCGCGAGTTTCCTGGGTTACAATGTATACTAGATATTTTAAGTGACCCTCAAATTTGCAATATATCCTGTAAGTTATATTGGTTTAATTTATTTAACAAAAAAGTCTGGGGTCCACGTCATAGCTATGAAGACTGAGGGATCATTTACATTCCTGTATGAAAATATGGAGAACAATGATGCAGGGCTTGGTTGAACTGCAGAAAATATGTTGCATAAGGAAAAAACAATATTTAATAATAATAATAATAATAATAATAATAATAATAATAATAATAATAATAGCTTTATTTTACCTGGCAGAGTTAAGGCCTAAACGCCTTGTCTACCACTCAACCAGGTTTTACTCGATCAATAAATTTAATCTAGGCCATTAGTGGGTGCTGGAGTACTAGGATGTTACTTACATACTCACTGGCACTATCGAACACGTAGGTTCATGACTGCTCGAACATAAGCTCTCCATACATCCCTATCCAGAGCTAATGCTTTCCAATCATCCCCTGTATAATCTACTTCCCTCAAATCATAGTTAATGTTGTTCTCCCACCTCATTCTAGGTCTACCAACTGGGCGTTTTCCCTCTGGCTTTCCTACATGAAGCTTCCATGCACGTCTTTCATTCCCCGTACGCGCAACGTGTCCTGCCCATCGCAGTCTATGAGACTTAATTTTTGTTATTATATCTGGCTTCCTATAAATACCATGTAGTTCATAGTTATGTAGTCTTCTCCATTCATCTGTCTGTTCATCTCTCTTTGGTCCAAAAATTTTCCTACGAACTTTATTCTCAAAAACTCGTAATCTCATTTCCTCCCTTAAAGTAAGAGTCTATGTTTCGCACCCATATAATATAACTGGTATAATAATAGATTTATATTTTTTCAGTTTAACGTTTTTTGAAAGGAGTTGGGGCATCAAAAGTCTCTGCAGTGAATAATAGCATTTCCAGAATTGAGCCTATGTTTAATTTCTTTGTGCATCTCATTCCTATTTGTGATTATTGTTCCTAGGTATTTGAATTCTGCCACTTCCTCGAAATCCCCCTCATTTGTCATTAGCTGTCCATTTCCACTATATAATGCATTTCTACGCGTGACCATATATTTAGTTTTATTGATATTTACTTTCAGTCCTAATTCCTTAGTGTTACTCAAAAGTGTGTGCGTGTTGTCCTTTAGTATCTCCTCGCTATAGGCCAATAGTACTACATCATCAGCATAAACTAACAGCTTATAATTACCATTGAGTTGTAGGCTTTCCTCATTCTCTAAAGATTTAATGGCATGCTCTAGTACAAAATTAAATAGTAGAGGAGATAGTGCATCCCCGCTTCAACCCATTCTGGATTTCAAAGGTGTCCGAAAACTGTTTGCCTACACGCACCCTACTCTTTGAGCCATTTAGACACATTCGTATAAGTCTAACTAACTTTTTAGGAATTCCGAACGCCAGCAGGATACTATATAACTTCTCCCTCTTAATTGAATCATATGCTTTTTTGAAGTCTACATATAGTTGATGCACAGTACCATTATATTCCCATTTCTTTTCCAAAATCTGTCTTATACTAAAAATCTGATCTGTTGTAGACCTGATTCTTCTAAATGCACATTGATGATTTCTTGTCTAATTCGAAAATTTCAAAATCAACTAATTTTTTTTCAAGCCTATAGTCTTGGATATTTTGACAAAAATGAAAAAAATTTTAGTAATCTTGAAAACTGCAAAAATACAATGTAGAGGCTATCCTCGGTGTATTATTATGCAAAGAATCCGGTCTGAATCAAAGATTTGAAAATCAACTAATTTTTTTCCAAGCCTAGAGTCTTGGATATTTTCCCAAAAATGGATAAATTTTAGAAATCTTAAAAATTGCAAAAATACAATCTAGAGGATATGTCCGCGATTTACAATGCAAAAAACCCTTTCTAAGCCGAAAATTTGAATATCAAGTTATTTATTTTAAAGAATCTAGTCATGGATTTTATTCTTAAAATGACAATTTTTAGAAATCTGTAAAACTGCAAAAATACAATCAAGAGGGTCTGTCCGTGATTTATAATGCAAAATATCCTGTCTAAGTCGAAAATTTGAAAGTCAACAATTTTTTTTCCCAAAAATGACAAAATATTAGAAATCTTGAAAAATGCAAAAATACAATCTAGAGGTTGATTCCGTGATTTATAACGCAAACAATCCGGTCTAAGCCGGAAAATTGAAAAGCAACTAAGTTTATTCCTAGGCTATAGTCTTGGATTCTTTCCCAAAAAGGACAAAATTTGATAAATCTTGAGAACCGCAAAAATACAATCTAGAGCTTGTGTTCGTTATTTATAATGCAAAAAATCCGATCTAAGTCGAAAAATTGAAAATCAATTTTTTTTGGATTTTTTTCCAAATATGACAAAATTTTAGAAATCTACAAAACTGCAAAAATAGAATCTTGAGGGTATGTCCGCAATTTATAATGCAAAAAATCCTATAGTCTTGGTTATTTTCCCATAAATGACAAAATTTTAGAAATCTTGAAAACTGCTTAAATACAATCTAGAGGATGTGTCCGGGTTTATAATGCAAAAAATCCGGTCTAAATAAAAAAATTTTGAATCAACTAATTTGTGTCCAAGGCTCTAGACTAGGATTTTTTCCCCAAAAATTACAAAATATCAGAAATCTTGAAATCTGCAAAAATACTATCTTGAGGGTGAGACCGCTATTTATAATGCAAAAAATCCGGTCTAAGTCGAAAAATTGAAAATCTAATAATTTTTTTCGAGGCTTTATTCTGGGATTATATCCAAAATTGACAAAATTTTACAAATATAGAAAAACAGCATAAATACAATCATGAGAATGTATCCTCGATTTATAAAGCAAAAAATCCTGTCTAAGTCGAAACTTTGAAAAAAATTTTCCAAGCCTATAGTCTTGGATATTTTCCCAAAAAATGCAAATGTTATAAATCTTGAAAACTGCAAAAATACAATCTAGACGCTGAGTCGCGATTTATAATGAAAAAAATTCGGTGTATGTCGAAAATTTGAAAATAACTAATTTTTTTTTGTTCCCAAAAATGACGAAATTTTAGAGATCTTGAAAACTGCAAAAATACAATCTAGAGGATGTGTCCGCGATTTATAATGCAAAGAATCTGGTCTATATCAAAAATTTGAAAAACAACTAGTTTTTACCAAAATTGACAAAATTTTAGAAATCTTGAAAACAGCAAAAATACAATCTATAGGGTGTGTCCATTCTTTATGATGCAAAAAATCCGGTCTAAGTCGAAATTCGAATATCAACTAATTTTTTCCAAGCCCATAGTCTCGGATTCTTTCCCAAAAATGGCAAAATTTTAAAAATTTTCATAACTGCAGAAATACAGTCTTGAGTGTGTGTCCGCGATTTATAATGCAAAAAATCTGGTCTAAGCCGAAAATTTGAAAGTCGACTTATTTATTGTATAGCCTGTAGTCATGGATTTTATCCTTAAAAATGACAATTTTTAGAAATCTGTAAAACTGCAAATATACAATCAAGAGGGTGTGTGCGTCATTTATAATGCAAAAAATCGTGTCTAATTCGAAAATTTGAAAACCAACTAATTTTTTTCGTAGTCCATAGTCTTGGATACATTCCCAAAAATGACAAAATTTTAGAAATCTTGAAAACTGCAAAAATAAATATAGATGGTGTGTCCGGGATTTGTAAAGCACGAAATCCGGTCACAATGAAAAATTTGAAAATCAATTAATTTTTTCCAAGGCTATAGTCTCGGATTTTTTTTTCGCAAAAACGACAAAATATTAGAAATCTTGAAAACTGAAACAATACAATCTAGAAGGGTGAGTCCGCGATTTATAATGCAAAAACTCCGGTCTAAGTCGAAAAATGATAAAATCGACTTCTTTCTTTCAAAGGCTATATTATAGTCTTGGATTTCTTCCGAAAAATGACAAAATTTGGCAAATCTTGAAAACTGCAAAAATACAATCATGAGAATGTATCCGCAATTTATAATGTTAAAAATCTTGTCTAATACGAAAAGCTGAAAATCAACTAGATTTTCCGAGGCTATAATCTTGAATATTTTCCCAAAGATGACATAGTATTAGAAATCTTGAAAACTGCAAAAATACAATCTGGAGGGTGTGTAAGCGATTTATAATGCAAACAATCCTATCTACGTCGAAAAATTGTAAATCAAAAAAATTTTTTTTCAAGCCTACTGTCTTGAATTATATTCCCAAAAATCGCACAATTTTATAAATCTTGAAAACTGCAACAATACAGTCAATGAGGGTGTGTCCGGTATTTAAAATGCAAAAATTCCGGTCTAAATCGAAGAATTGAAAATCAACTAATATTTCTTCTAGGCTATAGTCTTGGATTTTTTTCCCAACATTGACAAAATTTTAGAAATCTTGAAAACAGTAAAAATACAATGTAGGGGGTGTGTTAGCAATTTATAATGCCAAATTTCCGGGCTATGTTCAAAAATTAAAAAATCAACTGACTTTTTGCCAAGGCTATAGTCTTCGATTTTTTCCCCCAAAAATGACAATATTTTAGAAATCATGAAAACTGAAAACATACAATCTAGAGGGTGCGTCCGCGATTTCCAATGCAAAAAATCCGGTCTAAGTCGAAAAATTGAAAATCGAATAATTTTTTCCGAGGCTAGAGTCTTGGATTTTTTTTTCCAAAAAACACACAGTTTTAGAAATCTTGAAAACTGCAAAAATACAGTCTAGAGGGTGTGTCCGCGATTTGTAATGCAAAAATCCGGGCTAAGTCGGGAAATGATAAAATCAACTAATTTCTTTCCAAGGCTATATAGTCTTGGATTTCTTCCGAAAAATGACAAAATTTGGCAAATCTTGAAAACTGCAAAAATACAATCTAGATGGTGTGTCAGTTATTTACAATGCAAAATTCCAATTAAAATCGAAAATTAAAAATCAACTAATATTTTTCCAAGGTTCTTTTCTTGGATTTTTCACAAAAATGACAAAATCTGTTAATCTTGAAAACTGCAAAAATTCAATCTAGAGGGTGTGTCCGGGATTTATAATGCAAAAAATCCGGTCTAAATAATTAATTTGTAATTCAACTAATTTTTTTTTCAAGGCTTGGATTATTTCCCAAAAATGACAAAATATTAGAAATCTTGAAAACTGCAAAAATACTATGTAGAGTGCGTGTTCGCGATTCATAATGCAAAAAATCCGGTCTATGTTGAAATTTTATAAATCATCTGATTTATTTAAAAGGTTATATATACTCTTGAATTTTTTCCCAAACATGACAAAATTTTAGAAATCATGAAAATTGCAAAAATACAATCTAGAGGGTGTTTCCGCGATTTCATCATCATCATCATGAACAAATTCGTTTTAGGCCATGTGGCCTGTACGGTAAACCTAGCGAAGATGGTCTTGATCTTTCCACCGCGATTTATAATGTACAAAATTCAGTCTAAGTTAAAAATGTTATTATCGACTAATTTTTTTCCTGGGCTATAGGCTCGGAATTTTTCCCAAAAGTGACAACATTTTAGAAATCTTGACAACTGCAAAAATACAATCAAGAGGACGTATCAACGATTTATAATGCAAAAAATCCGGTCTGTGTCGAAAAATTGAAAATCAACAAATTTCTTTCCAAGTATGTAGTCTTTATTTTCTTCCCAAAAGTGACATAATTTGGCAAATCTTGAAACCTGCAAAAATACAATCTGGAAGGGTGCGTCCGTTATTTATAAAGCAAAATTCCAGTCTAAGTCGAAAATTAAAAATCAACTAATTTTTTTCCCAAAATGGCAAAATTTGTTAATCTTCAAAACTGCAAAAATACAATCTAGATGGTGTGACCGGGATTTATAATGCAAGAAATCCGGTCTAAATGAAAAATTTGAAAATCAAGTAATTTTTTTCCAAGGCTATAAACTCGGATATGTTTTCAAAAATGAGAAAACATTAGAAATCTTGAAAACTGCAAAAATACAATCTAGAGGGTGAGTCCGCGATTTATAATGCAAAAAATCCGGTCTAAGACGAAAATTTGAAAATCGACTAATATTTTCCAAGCCTATAGTTATAGTATTCGATTTTTCCCAAATATGAGAAAACTTTAGAAATCTTGAAAACAGCAAATATATAATCTTGAGGGTGTGTCCGCGATTTATAATCCAAAAAATCCGGTCCATATCGATTACACTGCTCAAAATAATTAGAGGAACACTTGTAATATATTGAATAAGTAATTGTTTTTTAAAGCTGTGGTGCTGAAAGTTGGACAATATGTAAATTGAATTATTAATTTTATCATAGGATACAAATTTTAAAGATGCATGGCCTAAATACAGACAAATTACCTCAAATAACAAATATAGAGAATTTTTTTTTATTTTGGAAGGCACTGGCCACTTCTAGTTCGTAACCTTCCTCATGTTGCTATAGTGACGAATGTTGATTATTGCCTTGTTTATTGAAGTCTCTGACAAAATGAGGCATTTAAATGAGTTTGAAGTGTATCATGCTCTACATCTTTTACGACAAGTCAATCTCTGCGACAAGTGGCTAGAGAGCTTGAGGTTTCTCCTTCCGTGGTGTCCAGGTTACGCAACATGCACAGAGAGACAGGTCAGTGTTGTAGAAGACGTGGCCAGGGCCGTAAATTTAAAACAAGCACCCTGGATGACAGATACGTTGTTCTTTCTGCTCTTCGACAGCGTACAAAAACTGCAAAAGGCCTGCAGAATGACCTTCATATGGCTTCCGGAATCCGGGTTTCAGACCAAACCATAAGGAACAGATTAAGGAAAGAGAATATTCGACCAAAAAGGCCCGTTAAAAAACCACGCTTAACAAATGGGCATAAGGCAGCAAGACGTACGTATGCTGAAAACCATGGTGATTGGAACCTGAACAAGTGGGAGTCTGTGCTCTTCTCGGACGAATCCAGGTATCGTCTTTACACGTTGTGATGGTCGATTGAGGGTGTGGGGACGGCCAGGAGAAAGATTTTCTGCAGAGGCTGTACAGGAAATTGATAGATCCGGAGGAGGTTCCATAATGGTGTGGGCCGGAGTTATGTACACCAATCGTACGGACCTTGTACTTGTTCCCCAGTGACTGAATGCATGTCCGGTATATCGAGAACGTTCTGGAAGGGTATGTAATACCTCCTGCCATTGGAGTAGGCCCTGGATTTCTGTTTATGCAGGATAATGCCAGGGCACATTCTGCGGCTGTCACCAGAGATTTCCTGAGGAGGAATGAAATTGAGGTAATGGAGTGGCCAGAGGTCAGCCCAGACCTCAACCCTAATGAACACTTGTGGGATCTTCTAGACAGGAAGGTCAGAAACCGACATCAAGCTCCACAAAATCTGCAGCAACTTGGAGATGCTCTCAAGGAGGAATGGAAGAATATCCCGCAAGAGGAAATCCAGAATCTTATTGGGAGCATGCCACGAAGGTGGCAAAGTGTCATCGAATGTCGTGGAGGCCATACACGATACTAACTCTATATAACGAGTGTTTAACTTTGAAAAATAATCACAAGATTCAATTGCTTACATAGCGGAATTATTTGAAAAGTTAATTGTCAGCGTTATTCATTTGTTTTTACTGACATGAGCAACATATAAATAAATAACTACAAATTATGTACTTTATTAATTCCATGTTTGTACCTATATCCAATGAAAAAATATTTGCATATTTCATAGTGTTCCTCTAATTGTTTTGAGCAGTGTTTTATAAATATCAACTAATTTTTTTCCAAGGCTATATATAGTCTTGGATTTTTCCCAAAAATCACACACACCATTTTAGAAATCTTTGAAACTGCAAAAATACAATCTAGAATGTGTGTCCGTGATTTATAATGCAAAAAATTCAGTTTAAGTCTAAAATTTGAAAATTAACTAATTTTTTCCTAGGCTATTGTGTAGGATTTTTTTTTTTCCAAAATGACAAAATTTTAGAAATCTTCAAAACTGCAAAAATACAATTTAGAGAGTGTGTCCGCGATTTAAAATGCAAAAAATCTGGTCTAAGCCAAAAATTTGAAAATAAACTTATTTATTTTAAAGCCTACATTATTTTGATTTTTTCCTAAAAATGACAAATTTTAGAAATCTTGAAAACTGAAAAATTCAATCTAGAGGGTGTGTCTGGGATTTATAATGCAAAAAATACTGTCTATGTCGAAAAATTTGAAAATCAACTAATTTTTTTCCAAGGCTATATTCTAGGATTTTTTTCCCAAAAATGACAAAATTTGATAAATCTTGAAAACTGCAAAAATGTAATCTACAGGGTGAGTCCGCGATATATAATGCAGAAAATCCGATCTAAATCGTATTTTTGAAAATTAACTAATTTCTCTCCAAGGCTATAGACATGAACTTTTTTTTCCCAAAAATGACAAAATATTAGAAATCTTGAAAACTTCAAAAATACAATCTAGAGGATGTGTCCTAAACCTATAATGAAAAAATATTGTCTATTTCGAAAATTTGAAAATCGTCTAATTATTTACTAGGCTATAGTCTTGGATTTTTTCCCAAAAGTGACAAAATTTGATAATCTTGAAACATGCAAAAATACAATCAAGAGGATGTACCCGCGATTTGTAATGTAAGAAAAACGGTCTAAGCCGAAAAATTGAAAATCAATTAATTTTTTTTTTCCATGGCGATATAGTCTTGGATTTCTTCCCGAAAATCACAATATTTGTTAATCTTTAAAACTGCAATAATACAATGTAGAGGATGTGTCCGCGATTTATAGTGAAAAAAATCCATTCTAAACCGAAAATTTGAAAATCAAGTTATTTATTTTAAAGCCTGTAGTCATGCATTTTTCCCTAAAAATTACAGATTTTAGAAATCATGGAAACAGCAAAAATACAATCTAGAGGGCGTGTCCGTGATTTATAATGAAAAATATCGTGTCTAAGTCGAAAATTTGAAAATCGAATAATTTTTTCAATGCCTATAGTCTTGGATATTTTCACAAAAATCACACAATTTTAGAAATCTTAAAAACTACATACAAACAATCTAGAGGGTGTTTCCGGGACTTATAATGCAATAAATCCGGTCAAAATAGAAAATTTGAAAATCAACTAATTTTTTCCTTGACTATAGACTCGGATTCTCCCCCCAAAAATGACAAAATATTAGAAATCTTGAAACTTGCAAAAATACAATCTAGAGGTGTGTCCACAATTTATAATGCAAACAATCCGGTCTATGTCGAAAAATTGAAAATCAACTAATTTCCTTCAAGGCTATAGTCTATGATTCTTTCCCAAAAATTACAAAGTTTGATAAATCTTGAAAACTGAAAAAATAAAATCTAGAGTTTGTGTTCTTTATTTATAATGCAAAAAATCCGGTCTAAATCGAAATATTGAAAATCAACAACTTTTCTCCCAAGCCTATATATAATCTTGGATGTTTTCCCAAAATTGTCAAAATTTTAGAAATCTTCAAAACTGAAAAAAATACAATCTAGAGGTAATGTCCGCGATTTATAATGCAAAAAATCCGGTCTAAGCCAAATATTTCAAAAACAACTAATATTATTGAAAGTTAGGATATTTTCCCAAAAATGACAAAATTTTATACATCTTCAAAACTGCAACAATACAATCTAGAGGGTGTGTCCGGGATTTATAATGCAAAAAATCCGGTCTAAATCGAAAGATTGAAAATCAACTAATTTTTTTTCTGGGCTATAGATTTGGATTTTGTTTTCCCAACATTGACAAAAATTTTGAAATCTTGAAAACAGCAAACATACAATCTAGAGGGTGTCTCCCGGATTTACAATGCAAAAAATCCGGTCAAAATAGAAAATTTGAAAATGAAGTAATTTTTTTCCAACATTGACAAAATTTTAGAAATCTTGAAAACAGGAAAAATACAATCTAAAAGGTGTGTCCGCGATTTTTATTGCAAAAAATCCGACCTACGTCGAAAATTTGAAAATGAACTAATTTCTTTCCACGTTTTAGACTGGGATTTTTTCCCAAAATTGGCAAAATATTAGAAATCTTGATATCTGCAAAAATACTATCTAGAGGGTGAGACCGCGATTTATAATGCAAAAAATCGTGTCTAAGTCGAAAATCAAATAATTTTTTGCGCGGCTGTAATTTTGGATTTTTCCCAAAATTGACAAAATTTTACAAATCTTGAAAACTTCAAAAATACAATCATGAGAATGTATCCGCGATTTATAATGCAAAAAATCCTGTCCTAAGTCGAAACTTTGAGAATCAACTAAATTTCCTCCAAGCATATAGTCTTCGATATTTTCCTAAAAATGACAAATTTTAGAAATCTTGAAAACTGCAAAAATACAATCTAGTGGATGAGTCCACGATTTATAATGCAAAAAATTCGGTCTAAGTCGAAAATTTGAAAATCAACTAATTTTTTTCGAAGGTTAAAGTCTTGGTTTTTTTTCCAAAAATAACGAAATTTTAGAAATCTTGAAAACTGCAAAAATACAATCTAGAGGGTGAGTCCGCGATTTATAATGCAAAAAATACGATCTATGTCGGTAAATTGAAAATCAATTAATCTTGGATTTTTTCCCAAAAATGACTTAATTTTAGAAATCTTCACAACTGTAAAAATACAATGTAGAGGGCGAGTCCTCGATTTATAATGCAAAAATTCCGGTCTAAGTCTAAAATTTAAAAATCAACTAATTCTTTTCCACGGCTATAGTCTTTGATTTTTTTTTTCAAATATGAGACAGTTTTTGAAATCTTGAAACCTGCAAAAATACAATCTAGAGGGTGAGTCCGCGATTTATAATGCAAACAATCCGGTCTAAGCCCAAAATTTGAAAATTAACTTATTTATTTTAAAGCATGTAGTCATGGATTTTTTCCTTACTTACTTACTTACTCACTGGCACTATCGAACCCGTAGGTTCATGGCCGCGCGGACATAAGCTCTCCATATGTCCCTATCCTGAGCTAATGCTTTCCAATCATTCCCTGTATAATCACTACTTCCCTCAAATCATAGTTAATGTTGTTCTCCCACCTCATTCTTGGTCTACCAACTGGGCGTTTTCCCTCTGGCTTTCCTACAAGAAGCTTCCATGCAAGTCTCCCATTCCCCATACGTGCAACATGTCCTGCCCATTGCAGTCTACGAGACTTAACTGTTCTTATTATATCTGGCTTCCTATAAAGATCATGTAGTTCGTTGTTATGTAGTCTTCTCCATTCACCTGTCTGTTCATCTCTCTTTGGTCCAAAAATTTTCCTAAGAACTTTATTCTCAATACTCGTAATCTCCTTTCCTCCCTTTAAAGTAAGAGTCCATGTTTCGCACCCATATAATATAACTGGTAGAATAATAGTTTTTATATATTTTCAGCTTAACGTTTTTTGAAAGGAGTTGGGACATCAAAAGTCTCTGCAATGCTTAATAGCATGCATTTCCCAGAATTGAGCCTATGTTAATTTCTTTTGTGCATCTCATTCCTATTTGTGATTATTGTTCCTAGGTATTTGAATTCATCCACTTCCTCAAAATTTCCCTCATTTGTCATTAGCTGTCCTTTTCCATTATATACTGAATTTCTACTTGTGACCATATATTTAGTTTTACTGATATTTACTTCAGTCCCAATTTCTTAGTGTTACTCAATAGGGTGTTGCGTGTTGGCCTTTAGTATCTCCTCGCTATCGGCCAGTAGTGCTACATCATCAGCATAAACTAACAGCTTATTAATACCATTCAGTTGTAAGCCTTCCTCATTCTCTAAAAAGTTCATGGCATGCTCTAGTACAAAATTAGATAGTAGAGGAGATAGTGCATCTCCTTGCTTCACCCATTTCGGATTTCAAAAGTGTCTGAAAACTGTTTGCCTACACGCGCTCTACTCTTTGAGCCATTTAGACCCATTCGTAATAAGTCTAACTAACTTTTTAGGAATTCCGAACTCCAGCAGGATACTATATAACTTCTCCATCTTATTGAATCATATGCATTTTTGAAGTCTACATATAGTTGGTGTACAGTACCATTATATTCCCATTTCTTTTCTAAATCTTCTTATACTAAAATCTGATTCTTTGTAGACCAGTTTCTCTAAATGCACATTGATGATCTCCTAGAATGTCGTCAATTTAGGGAGTAAGTCTGCTTACTAATGATTTGTTAGAATTTTGTACGAAGTTGAAAGTAATGAGATACCCCTGTAGTTGTTGCAATCATTTTTATCTCCTTTCTTATAAATTGGTACGAATATGATTGCCTTTCTTCATCTGAAGAGCTTCCTTTTCCCAAATCATACTAAGCAACCAACGTATCTTGTCCATCAATTTCTCGCCCCTGATTTTATCAGTAATGATGGGCTCATCTGAACCTGAGGCTTATACATTTCAATGTTCAATCGCATTTCACCTCTAATGACTCTGTGCGCACAGCATTCAGCTGTAACTTATCCTCTTCAATGTCAATTTCTGTATGTAAAAATAATGCTGATGAAAGTAACTTTGCCATATATTAATATACTCCGGGAATATGCTCAATCCCATTTTCACTCCGAATTATGTTGTTAGCCGGAAACCCTTTCTTCCTTACTATTCCACTATATATTCTCTTATGTTCTATTTTTGCATTAACTTCAGGTCATTAATCTTCTCTCCCAATATTCCCTCTTTTTACTCTTTAGTAACTTGTGTTCCCCGTCAACACTACCCATGCCTCTAAATTTAACTCATTTGGCTCGTGTAACCATTCATTTTGGATAGCTTCTTGTCTTACACAAGGCGGAACATTTCTCATAAACCATTTCTTTTTTGTCTCTTTTATAAACAACCAAGCTTTCTGATGTGACAATTTAGTAGTATCCTTTAGAACCAAATTCTTTATTGATATCAGTTTCTCTCGTTTCACATGTCATCTGAAGATTCCAAGTACTTAAATCTATTAGCATTTTGAATTTGGGATTCTTGGCCGCATTTTCATCATTTTTCAAGTTTTTTAATTCATATCCTTACAGATCATCTTTAGCGTTTGTGGGTCCGCTCAAAGCGTACCCGTTGTCGATTTTCACTCTGACCAGGATGAATACCGAATTGCATCTGCCCCTCTAACTGATCTAACAATGAGCTAATGTGCCAGAGTTTTTCCATAATACATGATCATTGGTCCGAGTCCTCCATCTGGGGAGTACAGGTTTGTATGAATATCCTATGCTGAAATGCTGTGCTTTAAAAATGAAATTTCTTGATTTGGTGAAGGTACTAATAACCCCATGTCGTCCTATCTTCATGAGACTGAATTTGTCTATTGTGTTGAATATATCTTCCCGCCCCACTTTTCATTAAAATCTCCTAAGACAATTTTCCGTATGATATCGTGAAAGGCTATCAAAAAGCATTCTATTTCTTCATAGAACTCATCCTTGATCTTGTCATCTTTATCTTCGGTGGGGGCATGTACAATACAATTATAAAATCATGTCCTTTTACCATTAGAATTATGTGCGATATCCTATCACTAACAAACTTAATATTCGGATAGCGGATAGGATCCTCCTTCTGACTAAAAACCCCCAGTTCCAAATGCAGGTCTTTCTGCACCCCCGTAGTATAAGCTCAAAACTTCCTGATTCCTGACTACCTTCTCCTGGCCCCTAACTTCCTGTAAAGCGACAATATCCCAGGGCGATTTATCTAATTCCCGCGTTCATTCTCTAGCGCCCCGCTATTGGTATAAAGTCATAACATTCCATGTTCCCGAGGAACGT